>WURT03125859.1:0-11636 GCA_009936505.3 Holothuria glaberrima | reverse complement strand
TTTCTTTCTTTCTTTCTTTCTTTCTTTCTTTCTTTCTTTCTTTCTTTCTTTCTTTCTTTCTTTCTTTCTTTCTTTACTGATTGCACTCTGACGAGCAACCGGTAGCTTTTATCAGATCAGTTAACCCTACGTACTTCTCATACATATGTATAGAGGATCACGTGACCAATACGGTCGTCACCGTTCGAACAAATTTAGGCTCACCAAGAGGGCCGCCGGGCTACTATCGTTTGTCCAATTTGACGATGAATACGCAACATTTCAAAATACAAACATGAATTGAAGAAAAATGTTACGGTCCTTCAATCTATTTGTTAAATTTGACCCGAGCTTGCATTCGTTCGAAAATATTACAAGTTTCTCACATAATCTGTGTCGATACTGAGCCACTTGAGCAAATCTAAACTTTTACACACAAGGCTAATAAAGCAGGCAGCCATATTGCTGAGCCTACTCATGTACGTACGGTGGCAACAATTTACACATAGGACATTACTATATATATATATACATATATATATATATATATATATATTTTATAGTGTAAGTATAGCGACGTAGCGAGAGGTCGCTGGTTCAAATCCTGCTTGAAGTTTAGTTTTCCATTCACATATTAATATCCTCTTTCAGTGTTAGATGTTAGATGTTAGATGAGGTTTAACGGCCTAGTTTACAACCAACTGGTTCAAGCCGAGCCGGCCACGGCCTTTTTTCCAGTTGTGGTTCACTGGCTTCTTTTCCTTACTCCATTGCTTATGCGGAGCATCACGCACAACGGCTGAAGGTTCCCTTTTTAAAGTCTTTGGTATGACTCGACCTGGGAATCGAACCAGGGCCTCCCTTCAGTGTTAGAGGGATATATATGTTACGGTGACGCAATAAAAGTACTTTTGCTTGTTCTATACCAACAAATTTTTAAGGTGTGCGCCTATAACACCTATTTTCATTCAGCAAGAAGTTGTAAGGTGTATGTATTGCTGGGTTGACAGAAGACGGTCCAGGTCATCAACGGTTTTTCACATTCATGAGGGCTCAGACGGAGGATGGCGATAATGTCATGTGCATTTTCTCATTCTTCATTCTTTTATGATTTTTTTATTTGAGGTCCCCGGGGAGAGTCTGACCCCATCGTACAAAATACCAGGTTGCTGGTTCACAACCATGTGGGCTCTCTGATTTTGTACCCTCTCTGAAAAACCATTGATCAGTCTCTGGCACCCGGCAACTGGAGCCCACGCAGGGACGGCGGAGCCAATTTTGAAGGGGGGGGGCTAATCATCGAAGCGGCCCTATATGTTCAAGAAAATTAAGTTCCCTGTTTAAGGCGGCCCAAAATGCCCACGGTAGAAAAGTGCGGGGCTAAAGCGTCCTTAGCCCCCGTCTCCGCGGTCCCTGACACGTCATGTTTTCAACCGGCAAGGAGGATTTTGACCTGTGCGGGCTACTGTTAACCTTGTGACTACACTGTAGGCAGTTTTTACTTCAACTAGAAAACTTCTAGTCGAAGTAATGCGATCGCCACAGAAGATTTCGGCAAGGCGTTCAGAGATTTTGTCTTTGAATTCAGTGCATTTTTTTCGGCTGTTTTGTAAGCTAGTACGGATCTGAAATTTGGAGAGAATGTGTAACGTGTCACGCAAATTCTATTGGCCAAACGAACAACTTTGCGGCCAATGTACCCACGTTTTCACATGTTTACATACAAAGCTACACAAAGCTATGCATTGTTTGCAATTTCTTTAGTGTTTGCACAGGGTAATCCGAACCGTGAAAACACCCCGTGGAGTACCCCGCAGAGCGGACTCTGTTCAGCGCCTCAGCCAAAACCACTGAACAAGGAGTATGCCATACAGTTTGCTACGTAGGCACCAGCGGAGCGGTTTCTGCTCATCTCTTTGGGGCTCAAAAATTTAAAATATTGATAGGATTTTTACGACATTTGCGTGAAATTATGCGTGTACGATTCGATTTATACAATCAAACCAAGAATTACGAAAGATATACATATTTTTTAATAAATCCAGTGTTCTTGGTTACCGTCTCAAAATTCGCTACCCAAAGGTCAACTCTTCTCTTAAGAAATCAGCTTGAATGAGATGCCATTGAAGGGCAGTAAATGGCTGTTGTCAAGAAGTGTTTTTGCATATGGGTGTACTTCACCGAAATTGCACTACACTGAGACGCTGCTCTAGAGGAAGCTTTCCCGGCTGTAGCTCCCTATTTTCGACTCCACTTTTTAGAAGGTCACAAAGCTACTCAGTATGTAGTGCTTCTTTTAATTGCAAGGTGCCAGAAATACCATTTAAGTGCATAAATTTCAAGTTTTGTTTTTCCCTTAGACCTTCTCCGGCCCCCTTTATTTTACTAAATTTGTCCTTGTAGGCCATAGGAGTTACCCCCTTTTCTTTTCGTGCGTGAAATCCTGGATCCGTCGAAGTCGAAGTTTTCACCATTGGTGGTCTAGGTTGTCAGGTTGTATTAGTATGTAGGGAACAACCAAACCTGTACCTTAAGCATTGATTCGACTGTCCCTTTTATATGAAATCGTCTGCAGTATAAGTATAGGTGCATTCCTATGTTATATCATGGAGGTCTAACACCTCCCTGGTTACATACATTTGCTTCGGATAAACGCGTTACCGTAAGTAAAAAGAAGGGGTAGATGGCGCTAGTGGTTTCATTTCAACCCCTCCTGAGGTTTGAGGCAACGGAATTTCCGTCTTCTACGAAGGAACCACTCTGCAAAGCTTCCCCAATCATGACAGGGTTGCTAAAAATTATTTAAAGGCGACAGAATGCTATTGCGAAATAAGAAATACACGCCATGTAAAAATGCATACGGAGTTTTTGAGGAGCCATACCAAAATTTACATGTGGTCTTAAAGTGAGGTAATATATTGCATTCTAAAAAAGAACGGTATTGATAAACTGCATAATCATTTTTAAATGCTGACTTTTAAAAGCTGCTAACTAATTCCCGGCCTTTTCGCATTTGCATTTTGAACCACCAGTAGTGAGCTATTTGCTAAATTCCCTAATTTCGTGAATTGATATGTGCCTCATATTTGCGCTGTAATCCAAGTGGCTTTTTCTTTGTGGAGTGACGTAGCGTGCACTGGGTGGTTAGTTTGTTGTGTGCTTTTTGTCTTAAAGTCCCTACAGCGGAATGCCGGTGGGTAGGGGACGTATTCACAAAGATCACTTTGGAACAAAAGTTGGGTAAGTCGGACTTACGCAGGGTATTTTGCTTAGTCGGTAATAACGAACACAAAAGTGGATAAATATTTTGCGTAAGTTTACGCAAGATGCAGATTTGTCGTAAGTGCGAAAATCATAGCAACGCATACAGAGGTACGCTGCCCCAAACAGTAGTGCAAGGCGTAGACCGCGCGTCATAGGCGTAGGAGGGTAATTTTGAGTGCTGGGGAGAAAGGAAAATATAAGGACAGTGGAGCGCCACCACAAGTTGGCGCGTAACGCACAAAAAAAAGTGTCGCCCAAAATGGTTTCAGACCGTTTATTTAAGTGGATCTAAACGTCCTCCAATTTGAGAAGTAATGCCGAAGAAATTTAGTACACTTCCAAAAAAGGAAAATTAAACGTTTCTTGACAAGCATAACCCGGGATGGGAAACTTTTCTTATGAAAAACTACTTAGACATTCGGGTGGACCGTCCGGGGGGGGGGGGGATCTGTGAGGAGGTTGTGCCCCTCGCCTTAAAAAGTGTTGAAATTTAGGGGCTTAAATGAAAAAAAATGCTACTTTCATTATATTTTATCTCCTTACGTGTGTTTATGTTTGTCAAACAAAGCAAAAATATATTTAGGAAAAAAGGAAAAATGGATACTCTTTCGTCAAGAGCATGCCAGAGCTGACATTCGCCACTGCCGAAGGGGTGCACGCCAGGATTTGCCCGACAAAGGGCTTAAGCTCTCCGAAGGGGGCGGCATCCCGAAGCCCGGACAAGGCAACGGTTTGTCAAAAAGACTTACAATTTGGGAGCGTGAAATGCGCAGAACATCTGGAAGTTCTTTTGAGGTAAAATTAAAAATTTGAGGTTTTCATTAAAGAAAATTTGAAAATGAGGAATTTCATTGAGAACAATTGAGTCTGAGGGGCTGCAGCTTCCTCAATATTCACCTTGAGGTCTTTTTTTTCTTAAAACGTCAAAAATTACTTTACAAAATATCAAAATTCTTGAGTTGAATGGCTCAGTCCCACCCCCAATGTTAGATAGGCCTACTTTCCGATGGCACCGTTTGGCTAAGGGCGAAAAGCAAACGTTAACTTCGACGGGGTTTAATCCCAGAAGGAGCTACACCTTCTCATGAAATCTATGATTTCACGTGACCTTCTCCCAGTCATTAGACCCTTACATCGTATAGGCCCGTCATGCTTGGCCCCGGTCTAGACCAGTGGTGTCGCCAGACTTTTCGAAGTGAGGCACGCGGGAGGGAGCAAGCAGTCGACCGAAGGGGCACCCCAAAATCAAGGACTGGGCGTCACTGTAGGCATTTTAGTGACGCACAGCTCTCTCCTATAGGCGTTAGGCCCCCAGGGGCCCACTGTAGGGAACCTGGTGGGGTCCATGAACAACACTCCATTGGGGGTCCAGGGGTGCAGCCCATGCGGAGGCTCTGGGGTATTTATAGATATATGACCATTAGAATGAAGCATTTGACTATAGAGATGTATCTCCAAAATGTCATTGTAGTGCACTTAAACAGGCCACAAAAATAGAAACCACAATTTGACCATTGTGTTCGCCTTACACGCACTTACGGTTCAATGACGGGGGTGAATGGGGACAGCGGATCACGCTAATGTTTGCACTGAGCTTAATAATAAATCCGCTCATGCTGCCCAATAGGAATTTATGTTGAGACAACTAACTTCCAGGTATGCCACTGAAGGGGCCTTCAGATTGGAGGAGCCAAGGTACATCTGACGGCTGCAGATCCGGGGAAAATATGGGAAAGAAGCCCTCTTGCATGCAGTTCATTGGGCTTTGGGTGCCTCAAAATTATAATTATGACCGAAACATTTCTGCATTTTCTTCAGCAATAAATGAAAAAGGGTGGCTAGCTCGAGCTGAGACCATCCCTGGTGTACGCACGAAAAGACCAGAAAATTCTGGTTTTGAGCATCTATATGAAAATTTTGTGCAAGTCCTTTTACTCCTTTAGGACGTATCATCACTTTATGGTTCCTGGTGTAGCGCTTGTCTGCACCACGGCGAGGATACATTAGAGCATAGTTTCGCCATGCAAATTTGAAGGCACTGGTATCTAAAATAAACAGAGGTTAACCTATGACAGTAAAGCTATTTCCTCATATTTATTGGATACGCGTTGAAAAAGGCAATGAAAATAGCATCTTTTTTACAGTTTTCGAACATTAGATCTGACTAAAAGATAATCGATGTGGTCGCCGTAGTCTCATAGCTTTTGAAAGTAAAGATTGAAACAATAGCTGTTAATTTCATCACGCAATAAAGCAGTCAGTCATACAATTCAACAAATAGATGCTGGCGAAGCGCACCGCAATATTGCAGTTTTGAGAACATTTTGTACAATTTAAGTCGTATGTTTGAGTGATTAAGTGACCGTGAGTCCTCCTGTTCATATCGACAAATATGTGAATGATGTGTTGTTCATAAGTTTTTCATACCCAAAATCTTATTTGGGGGGACACGGGGCAGCCAATCTTTCAGGGGGACACGTGCCACCTGCCCCCACCTTGGCGACTCCACTGTTTCTGCAGCAAGTTACGTCATTTTTATGAGTTATCTCAACACATCTGAAGTGTAGGGGTTTGGCTGGCACCGGGAAGTCTCACATCTGAGAGCATTACCTACCGTACTAGTATAAAGGCTTGGCCATCTCAGAATCATGTAGGAGAGAAAATGTTACAATGTGCAACGTGACACTCTTACCATTCTGTCACCATTCGGTCTGGTATTTCAATTCTTGTCTTCGGCAGCTAGTAAGGCTATGACCTCATCTTTTTTTACGCTGTAAACAGAACTGTTCTGTGAAGCTTATATTCATGGCATCGTACGCGAGGCAAGCATCTGCAAAAGACTGAAAAAAGAACGTGTTACAGACTAACAGCTTAAAGGGAAAATGCAGTCACCCCAATCAGAGTTATTATGCCCCGTCACTCTAGTTCATGAATGGCCTATTTTGATCATGTGACAAAATTTTTTTGTTAATGAATTGTGAAATTGAAGGAGAATTTCACCTTGCTTTAACTTTTGTTTGTAATGGTTATGTTCCGTCTTCAGAGGTGCTTGTAATGCAATGATAAAGGGAGATTTGCATGAGTTTGCTGCCTATTGCCTTTAAACACAAACGCATAGATGTTTGTTGACAATCTTTCAGTGTTGTCATCCTTCACACAAGCTGACCATGCAAAATGCAGAAGTAAACCCTTTGAGCTACCTTTACTTCTTTCTCAAATGACAGCTACTGGTCTTGAAGGTAGTAAGTGCTTGCCTTAATTGAATATCTCCCGAAACCTGAAATAGCAAAGAAAATAAGTATTATATAGTTTACTAAGTTACCTAATACAAAGTACTTAGGATTGATCATTGACGAAAGTTCAAGGGCGTAGGAAGCGGCGGGCTGGGGGCGACAGCCCCAGCAAAATTTGTGGGGGCTGAAGTATGCTTTAGCCCCCCACTTTCCAAGCACAAAAACCCGTTATTTGTCTCTTCTGTAAGAAATGTCAAAAATTTGCAGTAATTTTCCTTAGAATTTGTCCTAAATAATGCACCAGATTGCATCTATGGACCCTCAAAAATAAAATTTTTTTTCAAAAGGACTAAGAAATTTCAAAAATGTGCAGACACCCCCTCCCCTCAGACCCCTCCCCCAGGACGACGATCCGAAACAAGGTTCAGCCCCCAGTCTTGAACAGCATCCTACGCCTGTGGACGTAAGTACATTGGTATTTTGTCACGGTGACATAAGTATAGCATCCTTCCAGTTGAATACGGCAATACAGATTTATTATTCCTTTGTTTATTGTATGCTCTCTTATGCTATTGAAGTTTATGGCACAGTGTGCCACTGTACTTAAACCTCTCCAGACTATACAAACTAGATTACTCAATCTGCTTACTAAAAACCCAAAGGCTTTATTCAACTGATCAGTTGACTTGGATTGTAACTTAAAAATTAAAAATATTCATATTGTATTGTATGCAAGTCTGTAACATCTGAGTCCGCCGCGGACTCGGACTCGATTCCAAACTCCAGTTCGTTTTTCGCCGGACTCGGAATTGACCCTAATGAGAGGTCACGGAATTAGAATTGGCCCGGAATGGACTCAGCTGGACTCGGACTTGGAGCCGATTCCAGTCGAGTCGGCAAAAATGAGAGTTTCATTGATGTTTCTGAAGCAACATTTTATTGGTGCACAAGTAAATGGTCATATTCAGTCAACTGAATTAGCAGAATTACAGGGTCAGCCAAAGAATGGAACTGACTCATAAAAAAGTGTCCGTTTTCACCAGTGTGTAATTGTTTATAGTGTCGAGCTTTTATATGTAGTGCTACATTGTCAAATGGCCGGCCGGACTCGGAATTGGCCTGGAATTGGAAAACACTGGAATCAAACTGGCTCAGCGGGACCAGAGGGTACTGGACTCGGAATTGGCCGGGACGGTGGCCACTGGAATCGGAAATGGTCCGGAATTGGGTTAAGTGGACTCGGTTATAGCCCTGGTAATAACAAATAAATAGGCCTAACTTGTAATAGTCAATGTGTTTCAATACTTTTTTGGATTTTGTACTATTTATTTTCTTTGAAGAGTCATACCTTGGATGCTGAAAAAATATTCATAAATACGATTTCCTAGACTGAAACCCATTGCAGTACCGAGGAAATTGTAGGAATCCCAAGGGACCGTCAACGCTCCGACAATGTACCCCCATTGTCCTTCAATTATGAAATCCGATCGGTCCTTGCAACTGTAAACGGCTTACCATGGCTCTCTTTCGTCAACTTTCTCGAGTCTGAATAGACCCCTGCGCAGCGACACTCTGTGACGCCTGTTACACGAAAACTGTTATTATTCTTTCTTTGAATTGGCAAGCTGCTTCAAGTAGCGATGGGCTGGCGGGTAACTTCGACAGATAAACATTAATACCACTCACTCATCAGAGGTAAACACGGTGATAATGTCAACGATGCCGCGCCATATCCGACGGTATAATGTGGAGCAAGTACGTCTGGTGCCGGCCTGCGAATGAGAAAATAAATATTGACATAGCCTAAGTTAGTTACTTTTACTTATGTTTTTTTTACTTTTGAAGGTGGTCTTTCTAAAGCGCCTAACGTTTGGCCCACCAAGCCAAACTTGTAAGCAAGGGTTCCGGGAACCCGGTTACCCGGTGAATAATTAAACGCTAAACTAAGCCTAGCAGCTAACCTACTGTAGCCTGGAGGCCTAAGCCTAGACCTAACATAGGCCTAGGTTCGGCCTAGGCCTAGTCCTAGTATAAGGCATTAAGGCTAGTATAGACTGTAGGCCTACATCGTTCACAGGCGTCCTCAGCATTACATAGGCTGGGGCAAAGCCTAGGCCTAGCCTAATTATATAGGCTACGTACACGATACACAACTCGCCCACAATCACTGAATCAGTGCCTAGTAGCCTATAGGCCTAGTAAGTAATTATGAGTCGATCAGTATCATGAGTGGATCACTGCATTCTAAACGCCAGTGCAGGTGTAGGTGCGCTGTGATTCCAACACAAACATGGCCCACAATGCATATTCTTCAAAGAACATCAAAAAGATGTATTTGCCTTATCACTTTTTAAGTTCAAGGCAAAAACATGACTCATGGCCAAATTTCCAAGTTTCAGAATAAAAATGAACTAGAAATTTGCAAACATTACCAAAAATGGTGACCAAAATGTCTTTCATGAAGCTTTCAGTCAAAATTTTGATAGAAAAGACAACATTCGTTTTGTTTATTAATATTAAAATTCTTAAATGTAGTATTTAATAGTATTTTATCCACTCTTTTTCTCAAGTGATTGACTCAAGATTCCTTCCTAAACATTGTGTTGTATACTGTCACCTGCTTTCAAAATTCATTTTCTACAGATTACTCAATCCAAAAACACCAAAATACAGCACAATGTGGAAGACTCATTAGAAAATATTACTACAAATTTTTATTCATTTTAGTAATGTTATTATATATTTATTGTCACTTTAGTTGTTAAGTGATCGACTCATGATTACCCCAGTATATACTAACTTAGTGACTATGCCCCTGTTCCTGGAGTAATTAGTGCAGAATACCCCAATCAATTTCCAAGAAACATTCTGGAGTGAAGTCGCAGTCCCAGAGGCCGTTTTTCTAATTGATAAAGTCGCATACTCTTGCAACCTATTTTAGGCCCAAGTCCATTGATCATGAGTGGAGTCGCAGTTCCAGCCCTTGGTGAAGAGAAGATGACGTGACTCTGACGTTACTGTGATCTTTCATAAATACTCTTGCAAGGATATTTTAA
The DNA here is from genome assembly GCA_009936505.3 of Holothuria glaberrima. NCBI lineage: Eukaryota > Metazoa > Echinodermata > Holothuroidea > Aspidochirotida > Holothuriidae > Holothuria > Holothuria glaberrima. The sequence goes on along the minus strand of WURT03125859.1, from coordinate 2,104 downwards.
GTCTACCCTTATTGGAGTCACGATCCCGACCCTCGGTGAAGAGAAAGTCTATCCTGAGTGGAGTCGAGGTTCTAGTCCCCGGCGAAAAGAAAATGTGACGACACTGTGTTCTTTCTGAGTGGAGTCATGTTCCCGGTCCACTGTATTCTTGCATAAAATTTTAACTGCGACAGCGACTCCAGGAGTGTGTTATTCGGCAGTTGGGCTGACTGTGACCGCTACTGCAGGAGTCTCGGTGAGAAGGGTTTTGGGGCAGGGTATTCTGCAGTTGTACTAGCTAAGTTGTATGATGTATGGAGTAAAGTGCCAATGGAGCGAAGTGTGTAAGGGCCTGATTGACTACTACACAGAGCAAAGTGTGGAGCATAGAGTGTGTAGGGCCTGAACTGCCTGACTGAGGTCTAACTTTTCATAGGCAACATAACAAACAACTTAGGAAACTTATCCAGGACGAAACACAAAACTTGGCCCATTTTTGGTTGGGATGATAAGAGAAACCTATGCATTCATGATGGCGTGTGTGTATGTATGTGTGTATGTGCGTGCACTCACAAACATGTCCTTAGCGGGTACCGGGGCAGTTGGCTCGATCTCCGCTCTCGCACGTCTTTCCTAGCTCTCGAAACTGGAGTAGCTACCCAGAAATTTATCCCCCGGCAATGAGAAGTCATGTGCAGCTGCACGTGCCTGCCTTGCAGCGCAGCCCGCCCTCAAGCACGTAGCAAACCTTGACTACTCGCGGGCAGCTTGGCTGCTTTGCAATTCCCTTGTATTCCCTACTGGGTCCTTTCCTAGTACCCCGTAAGACATTGAATGTGCGTATGTGTGCGCCTAAGCTGTGTGTTGGTCGCAGCATGTATATTTGCACTCACAAACATGTCCTTAGCGGGTACCGGGGCAGTTAGCTCGAGCTCCGCTCTCACACATCTTTCCCAGCGCGCCTCGAAACTGGAGTAGCTATCTGAAAATTCGGCCACTATAATGAGAAGTCACACTGCACGTGCCTGCCTTGCAGCGCAGCCTGCCTTCAAGCACGTAGCAAACCTCACCTACTTCACGGGCAGCTTCGCTGCTTTGCAATTCCCTTGTTTTCCCTACCGGGTCCTTTCCTAGTACCTCGTAAGGCATTGAATGTGCGTATGCGTGTGTGTATGTGTGTGTGTCTGTGACACTGCTCGTTAACACGCTATCTCAAGAAGGGAAACTCTGACAGTTTTCAAACTTCTTACATAGATGTCCCATATGGAGAGGAAGAAACCTTTAGTTTTGGGTGGGGGTCAAAGGTCATCTGGGGTCACCAGGGGTCAAACTCTGAAAACCTTGTTAACACGCTATCTCAAAGTAGGAAGCTTGGATTAATTTCATACTTACTATGTAGATGTGTTATGATGAGAGGAAGAATCCTATTATTTTCGGTGGGGGTCAAAGGTCATCTGGAGTCAACAGGGGTCAAAGTGCAAAAACCTTGTTAACACAATATCTCAAGGTAGGAAGCTTGGATTGATTTCATACCTAGTATGTAGATGTGGTATGGTGAGAGGAAGAGCCCTATTCTTTTTGGCAGGGGTCAAAGTTCATCTGGGGTCACCAGGGGTCAAAGTGCAAAAACCTTGTTAACACGATATCTCATGTTAGGAAGCTGGGATTGATTTCATACTTAGTATGCAGATGCGGTATGGTGAGAGGAAGAACCTTATTGTTATTAGCCAGGATCAAAGGTCATCTGGGGTCACTGGGGGTCAAAACCCAAAAACCTTGTTAACACAATATCTCAAGGTGCGAAGCTTGGATTGATTTCGTTCATAGTATGTAGATGTGTTAAAATGTTAAAAAGAAGAACCCTATCATTTTTGGTGGGGTCAAAGTTCATCTGGGGTCACCAGAGGTCAAACTCAGAAAACAATGTTAACATGGTATCTGGAGGTAGGATGTTTGGTTTGATTTTATCCCTAGTATGTTGATGCGTTTTGGTAAGATACAGAACCCTCATTGGTTTTGGTGGAGGTCAAATGTCATTTGGGGTCACCGGGGTCAAACTCTGAAAACCAAGACTTTATCTGGGGTCACCAGAGGTCAAAAAGGAAAATTTCCCAAGAGTTCCCAA
>WURT03125848.1:0-11636 GCA_009936505.3 Holothuria glaberrima | reverse complement strand
CGTACCCCCATGGCTGACGTCACCGCCGTGGGTTAGTACGTACTAACCCACGGCCGAACCCACGGCCGTGCAATAGTTCGAAATAACCCATGGCATGTGACCACCAATCCTCCAATCAGATGTAGAGAAATTAAACAAGGTGTTACAGTATATAATAGGTGATATTGCATTTAGCCAGGCAGTGTAATAGCAACATTTTTTTAATAACCATAGAAACTAGAAAGTGACGGGGGAGGAAAACTAGCCCCTCAGTGAGAGGTTGCTCCCATGCAGATGTGATATTGAATCCACAAATTTCTTCTGTCCCCAACCCCCCTCCCCATTTTCCAAATCCCAGAGTTACTTCATCTTGAAAACAAAGATATTCTAAAACAAACCATATTTCATCAACATTTCACAAACATTACCAAAAGTTTGATAACTTTCTGCAAAGGTACACTTCTGCGGTTCTCATCAAAGACCTTTCAATGAAAGCCACTTTTTTCACAGAGTTCCTTTTTTTCTCTTGCATGTACATGTATCCCCTTACATAAAAAACAGATGTCTACAAAGTTGCCAGATATGTATTTTCTTTTTTTTTAATAATAATAATTAGACATTTACTATAGAAGCAAAGATAGAGAGCTACACGTAAAGGTCAATTATTTACCATTCCAAGGTTCAGAAAGGCAAAACTGAAAAATCTCTATCACAATCCTGATACAAAATTAGCCTTGCTGGAGTTTTCCCTCAGGATTTTTGTAACAACTGTCTCCAGACAATGGACAGTACAAGGTCATTCGCAGGTATTAATAAACATGGCTGAAAATGTCATCATAACAGAAGCCAATAGCAAATTTATCCTTTGAAACATTACAAAAAAACATGGAAAAAAAAAATTATAAATTTAAGATGACCTTCACAGTTTTTTAAGGATTTTTTTTTTTGAACGAAAATTTTAGAAAGAAAAGAAACTTCTCAAAATAAAGAATTTCAACCTTTGCTACTGAGAAATACTAAATCATAGCAGTGAGGCCCGACAGTTGAGAGGCTACACTCTACAGGTGGAAAGCCTGGCAGGGGCAAACTGGCATATGTGGGTTTCACATTAAAGAGCCATAGCAGGGTAAAATGTAATCTTTAGCGTCAAAACTAATGTTTTCTTCATCATCAGCAAGAGCGAGGCAGGGTCAAATCTAGTTTGACAGGGTCATAACCACAGACTTATTAGGCAGATATACATGGACACAGCATATTGCACTAATGTTCTACGCATAAATTGTCGTCACTGTACTTTCACATCAGCTAACCAATATGGCTGTCTGCTATACTCTTGTGGGTAAAAGTTTGGACTTGCTCAAGTGGCTTGGTATCGATAGATCGTGTGAGAAACTTGCAATATTTTTGAAAGAATGGGAGCTCAGGTCAAATTCAACAGAATGATTGAACGTGATATTTTTTCCCATTCATGTTTAGATTTTGTCTGAAATGCTGCAATTCATCGTCAAATTGGGCAAAAGGCAGTAGCACGGCAGCCATCTTGGTAAGCCTACATTTGTTCGAACAGAGGCGACCGTATTGGTCATGTGATCCTCTGTCCGCACATAAGAAGTCTGTGGTCATAGCTAATGTGACCCTTGTTGTCCAAAGATGAAAAGTTAACTGTTTTCTTGAACATGAAGAGACTACATGTCCTCTTTACAAGTGCTATGATGCCATGCTATGGGCCATCAAGAACTGTCTGATGGGCTGCAAAGTCCACAAACAAGTATAAAAAAAAAAAAAAAAAAAACATGAAGTCTATTTTCCTAGCACTACTTTATAATATAATTTTCCCAATCTGATACAGAATTTTAAGGTTTACATTGCTGGAGTTGAAACTTGTTTCCTATGGTTAAGGACTCTATTTCTAGCCAGACAGTAACAATTCTCCCTACTTAGCTAACTTCTAGCCCCTCCTCTAATTAAATCCAAACCTCCTGTCTAGTACACCTCTCAGACAGAGCCACAGTAGCCTGCACTGAGTTTAAATTGTTCAAGGTAATAATACCACAGTGTGTGATTGAGAACACAACTGACAGTACAAGTCGTTGTCAACCAATCAGAGTGAAACTGTATATTGTTTGAATGAATGTCAATCAAAGTGCAGTTATCAACTGTATTTAGAACTCTAGTACTATTCCTAAATTATATGTTTGGGCAGAGAGTTACTATGAACTCCATGGTGGTGCTACATCCTCTTTAATTAAATTACAAAACTTGAAACTTCATTTTTCAGTTAATGGTAAAAGGTGATCCCCATGTAACTTCAACAATGACAAGTGGGCTTCAAGTTGGAAAAGGTCAAAAAGGACAAACTGAGCCCAAATAGATGGTATGCAGCAATTGCTTACTGTATGTTCTGGGATAGTAATTTCATGATTTGACAAGGTAAAGCACTGTAATGAATAGGTTCTGTGTACATACCTAGTAACTTCATAGTTTTCAGTTGAATACATGAGCATCATCATAACTGACTTTTTAAACTAAAATCCATATGTGCACTTAAATGTTTAAGTTAAATATCCTAGACATAAAACTGTAATAGTACAAGCTTTTGCCAGATTTGTAAAATGAAAACTGCCATTTCAGGCCTTATAGTTCGGGATTGATTTTAACCGTTTGTCAAAGAACTGTTGTTTACAGAAAGACAGGAAAGGAAAACAAACTACAAATCACTCGTTACGCATGTATTGTTGCCTCCTGTTTCAGCTGTGCTAATAAAATACTTTATACCCTATTGATTTTCTCATGTACTTACTTCAATTTTTGGCATGTCCATATTAAGCTTTTAGTTTTCAACATTCTATAGTCCAAATAAGAAACCTTTTTTGCACGTTTCTTTTTCTAACATTCCAAATGTCCTTCTTAACGACCTGATACATTGACGTCACGCGAAGTCATTTTGGAGGCAAAACAATGAAGCACATTGCATGCAAGGCATAGACTTTGCTCACACGTGCAAAGACTATGCACATATGTGAGCGGTACACAAATCAGCTGTCTGCATTTATTGGTGTAAATTGCAATGATATGGGCTTGCCTCCATGGGGATGGGATGGGGGGGGGGCACTTTCTGATCTGTGATGTCATATGCATAATGTCTATTGGTCCCTGCACCACATGATAGGTCCTCCTTCTATAGCCTACATTTACAGAAAATCTTTTAAAATTTTGTTCCAGAAAATTAGAATTATTTCAAAATACTTGTACTACTGGAGATTTCAGGATATGGCTTTTACTGTTAGCAAAAATCATGTTGGCAACTAAGCTTTTGCCAGTATCCCTGTATTTGGTTACATGTTACACATACTAGCTGTTAACTGAAGCAGTGTCATGTGAACATGATTCAAAGGTACAGAAACCTATTGTAAACCTACTTCATTTGACTGGATCACTTTATGTTTTTGCCACCATTATCCTGGAGGCATATGCTACATACTGAGAGCTTTCATGTATGTTGCACTCTACAACTGTGTACGTATAGAAATGTTTCACCGATATCACATGGTCGCACATCTCTTTCATTGCTGGACATATTGCCCATCAAGCCTTCATTGTGTCGCAGTAGTATTCAAGGTCACATCATACTCGTGCACTGTTAATACTCTTTTAAAATACTGCTCATGTGCTAAGGCGATCAGGAAAAGGAAGTCTCAAAAGTGTGACATCACATGAAACATCTCTTAAGTAGAGGGAGGATAAACCATATGCCATACATGCTCCATTGGCAAAAGCACCCAATTTTGACTGATTTGTCCCTAGAGTACACATATTCCCCCTGACCTGAATTTCTTAAAGTGAACGTTAAATTACCCACAGTTGATCTGCAATACAGTAACCTGGTACCTTAGTGCTACCATGAGACCAATCATCAACAAAAGCCTGGTACAGTCACCACACTTTGACAAGTGCACCCTGGCACCATGCTCAATCACTTTCATGCCACTATTTTGGTTTTCAACTTTTCACAGTACCTTGAAACTGGTGAACAATGCAACCTTGGTAATAATCAACCCCTGATGCACATTAACTGTCTCCCACTCAAAATGACTATTCACCCATTTTATAACTCATTGCATTAATTTGTTAAATAAGTTAAAAGTAAGTAACATAAAAATATACCCTTATCCTGAAGTACTTAAATGCTACTTAAATGTTTCATTCAATCCCAGATGCACATAAACTGTCTCCAACTCATAATGACTATTCACCCATTTTATAACTCATTTATTTCATTAAATTTTAGAATAAGTTAAAAGTAAGTAACGTAAAAGTATACGTACCTGCATTTATAATACCCTTTTTTATGAAGTAACAGACTTAAAACTTTCATTACACAAAGAGCTGCCACGTTAATGGTTTCATTTCATGCTACAATGAAATGAGAGCATTTTATCACAATGGAGTCACAAAACTCACAAACTTATATGGCAAGAATATTCAACTTGTTAACAAATGAAATGAAATATCTACAAATGCTGTAATACCAAACACATTTACATCACAAAATACAATTTCTTTACCAAGTAACGAACTTAAAACTTTAATTAAACAAAGTGCTGCCACATTGATAGTTGGCAATTTATGCTACAATGAAAGAGAGCACTTTGTCATTTTATCACAATGGAGTCAACTTCTGAACAGATGCAGCAAATATCTACAAATACCTAAATACAAACACATTTACATCACAAAATACAATTTCTTTACCAAGTATGACTTAAAACGTTAATTACACAAAGTGCTGCCACATTAATGGATTCACTTCATTCTACAATGAAATGAAAGTATGTTATAACAATGGAGTCAAGATTTAAATGTCAAGAAAAACAACTTGTTAATAATACCAGATGAAACTTAACATCTACAGATACTTAACTACCAAACGCATAAATTACATCGTAAAATGTTTCTTCCTTCATTTTCAACATTATTAGATGTAACAATACAAATTTCTCAAATTACTAAGTCTTCGTATCTTTTTTTTCTTTCTTGCCATAAAATGTAGCACGTTCAGGAGACACACAGATATGTAAACTAAAATGTATGTACACCATTTGGATGAGGGAATGGAAAAATGCAGTCAGTTTTGATATGGAAGGTTACACTATAGAAAAACTCAGATTACTTCCTACTTAGTATACAAACAAAGAAACATGACCTACAAAGTTTGAAATCCTACATTACCAACTGTTTTTATTTGGTATGCATATTTCTTCCTCCATAGGACCAGAACCAAGGTCACAATTCAGTCTCAGAATTTGCCCCAAGTTAACAACCAAGTATGAAATAATTTACAGGGATATTGCCTGTACTTTGGGCCTCAAGATTTTGAAACTCCGCCAAATATGAAGTTAGCTCCTTCAGCCCATATTTACAACATTGACTGAAGACTCTCTTGAAGTTCTTATGAAGCCTACAGCCCCATGAACAGTTTCTATGGATTTAAGTGGTTTTTAAAATATACTTCGTTATCAATGTGTTAGAACAGTGAAATCATCAGATACTTTTTCTTTTAACAACAGTAGATACAGAGCTGTAAGAAGTGCAGACATCCGATATTTGACAAAAGGAGTCACGAGACACTTATTAAAATTAGCGTCAAGTGTCATAACGCAATTTAAAGATGCAAAAGGCAAAATCGGATACTGTCCACAAGACCACTTACCTAGCTAAGACTCTCCAAATACCCTCAGTCACGTAATCCTAACACGACCTTCTGGCTATGGCTTGAGGAGTTTAATACACTTGACAATTTTTGAAGGCTATAGCTCTAATATATCCCGTTAATTGCTACCGACACCCCCTGTATGGACTTTAATTGATCATTAGCATTTAACTGACATTATCCACAGCCTTGATGCTCACTTAATTACTTGATTTGTCAATAGCTGGCTTTTCCAAGGCAAAGCCCAATATCAAGTGAAACTTACTTAGAAAAGCATTTTTGCAAGTGAACGTAAGTCAGACTGTTTTCGTTCGAACAGATTTAGGACAAGTCAGGTTGATAACAAGTAGTTTTTGTTCATAAACAGTCACAACTTGTCACGTACAAAGTAGAGTACCTTTTAAGAACTACGGAGAAAAAGACAACGGAATCTTGAAGTTTGAAGGATTTGTTGCAATTAAACTTAGTACTTTTTCTCCATCTTCGCCACATTCATCAGGCATAGTTCCAAGACTTAAAGGCATGGGCAGGATAACCGAATAAATTTAAGTTGCAACTTAGTAGTTACTTCACTTGCTTGGAATAGCAAATCCCTGGGAAGTTTAACTACTATCAAATACATGGCTCAAAAATCATATATGGTGGGTGGCGGGGGTTGGGGGTGGGGGAGGTTGCTGGTCTTTTTTTATTCTTTTACCCTTATTTGTTTTCCCTTAAAAAGACTTATAGGATTCTCTGCAAGTAAAGTAAGTAACTAAGTCAGTAAGTATAACTTTATTTGACCTTAAAAAGGAAATTCAAGTCCTTGCACAAACAGCAGTAAACATGGTAACAAAATCTACTTAAAAAGAAATAATAAAAATGTTTAAATGAAGAAAAATGTTTAGAAGTAAAAAGAAATGATAAAAATGTTTATATGTACAAATTATATGGTAAACTGTAACATTATTGACATCAATTTGCATCTCATTGATTGATGAGTCTGTAGTAGGAACAAGGGTTGAGATAAGAATTGAAGAGGGTAAGGCCAAATGGCCTTCAGTTGGAATAAATTAATCAGGGCACCAAGTCCACGCAAGGATGGAAAGAAGGCAAAGATTTGGAAATTACACAATACCATAGATAGGAATGCTTTAAGGGGGCATTAAGGCCATTGTGGCTTTTGCTGCTAATAATTTCTGAGGGGCGTCAAGGCTAGGTGAGGGGGCATAAAGGCAATGACCTCTGGTACCTTTGGTTATTGACCTCTGGTACCTTTGGTTATTTCAAGCTCAGTGGAAGCCTACTGATGTGATAATGCCAATTGTCAGGCTAGTATTTGACATCAATAGCTGCTAAGGTATATGTTTCTGCATCAGTTATGTCACTGTCACAATGCCCACAGCAGTAGGTGTCTAATTCCAATAATATTAGAGTTGCCCAAGCCTTTTATTCGCTTTAATAGTTGGCAAAGTATGGGAATCCCACTAGAGCTAAGGTTCACCAGACTGGAGATCTGCAAGACCCAGTCTCCATAGGGTTTGAGCCAGGCGCGGTTTTACGGAGGGGCTTTGGGGGCCCAAGCCCCCCAAAATTGGCTCAAACCACCCAAAAATTTTCCGAGGTTGTGTATTACCTTTATGCTATATTTGCGTGTATTGAGAAAAACAAACTTGCCCAATACATTTGTGCACATCTTGGTCCAATGGATTTAGTTTCTCAAATGTGTCATGCAAAATAGGCATGTGATCACGTTCCTTGTATCCCACGTCCACGTACGTACACAGTACACCGTTGTTTTGACTGCATGTAGTATGCCGGCCACGCTTTGCCTTAGTACTCAGTATGTAGGCACAGTGCAGGCGCCTACTAGCTTACCCAGCTGCATTCTTACGTTCGACGCCAGTCCCTACATGGATGAGTTTGTCAAGGGAAACTCTCGTCCAAGTCTCAAAATCACATAGGTTCATGATTTCATAACATGGAAATTTGGGTCAGAAAAGTAACATCTATGATAGTATGTACCTACATGTAAATCAAGTTAATGGATTAATCATCTACTGGAAGTTAAAAACGAGTCATTTCGTAGCTGATTTTGTCAAGTTATACGGTCAGTCCTTTTTACTAAGTCAAATCTACAGGCCGGATCATTACTCCCATCAATGTGAACAGGTCTGGTTGCTCCTATCTCTCAGTAACCCTAGCTACGTTCTTCCCAATTAAAAAATATATCCCTGTACAGTGGCATATGCAGAAGGGGGTATTGGGCCATGCCCCCCTCACGGATTCCCCCTTTTTTTTTTAGATCCTAAAAATACGTAATTTTTTAACACAAATTTTACTTCAAAAGCGAGCATATGTGGCACCAGATTGCATGTAAGGATGCCCAATTTTTCAAAAATTTTCAAAGGGAAGGGACTGTCTTCCCATGGCTCCCTCACCAATGCCAATATTTTTAGTTCCTAAAAATACGCAAATTTTGTTACACAAATTTTACTTCAAAAGGTAGCATATGTGGCACCAGACTGCATGTAAGGACATCTAATTTTTCAAAAATTTTCAAAGACAGGTCATGGACTCCCCCCTCTCCCCCTCCCCAAAAAAAGTGGAAGAAACCATTATTTTTACCCACAAATTAATAACTATCAGAATAATCCAAACTACCGGGAAGTTAAATACTATGAATTACTTTAGCAATGGATTTTAAAAGAAACATTACTAAATTGTCTTTAAAAATGTTAACTTTTTGACGTGCTTCACAAGCACCTTTCGTCTGTGCTGGTTGTCTCATTGACTTTTAGGTCAGCTTGAGTGGAATTATTGTGAGGCTCTTTGCTACTTCAATGACTATCTACACCCCCACCCCTCCCCCACTATCAAGTCATGGCATCATGAAATTGACCAGCAGTTTATCCAAATAAGGCTAACATGACAAAAAGAAATTTTTCCAATTGTGAGTTTCACGTTCATGGTCGTGCACAATCAATGTCATTTGTGGATAATCTATGATTAATGCCTACAATAATGTACTGTAAAGCTTCTGAGGGCCTTGACACCTGGACCCTAAGCTGGGAGCTTCCCCTGGATCAAACCAGGTCTTTAGGGTGGGTCCCTGGGCCCACACTGGTAAGAGAGCACTGAATTTTGAAGATGACTGACAACTTAAAAATCAGATAATAATCTTGAGTAAAAAATGGGTTGGTTTATACAGGACAACCATGTACACTAGAGCGATACCTCTTACCCATCTGAGGGGAAGCAGAGTGATAAAAAATTAAAACGTATTGGCGCAATGCATACAAGATTGAAACAATGTGTTTAAAGTGTACCTAATCTACCGACAGAATTTTACACACTGCAGCTTGTGTATTTCAGGGAATGACGGGATCATGCTGCCTAATGCACAAACTAGGTTGCACACATAGCAACCATGGACAATTCAAGTGAGAAGCATTGTGGTAGTTCTTTACACAGTGCACGCAGTCCAGACAAAATTCTCACTATAATCAGACTTGAATGTTGCAACAATGACAAGAAAATCATCCATGTTTATGCAAATGGAGAGTTCACTTGCACAATCTTTTCTACAAGTTACAAAAAACTTGTTAATCTGGAATTGTAAAAGCCTAGCAGTGAAGAACCATGTGCTATCCAGGTACTCTATATAACAAAGCACCTGGGATTCTTGAGTGCAAAATGCCCCGGTGTTGTACACCTGTGTATACATAAAATTTTCCCTTGCGGGTTGCTAAGCTACATTTTACACTTGGTAACATACGAGTACACTCATTGCCAATCAGTGATGTCAGCCTAGCTATGTGACTTCTAAGGGTAACATACCAACAATGGAGATGACAGACACTAAAATAACATAGCAACAGCATGTTTGCAATATTCTTCTTGTAAAAGCAAAGTTTGACGAGACGAATAAAAGAAGGACTTGGGATGAATAAAGATACCTTTGGTAAATATATGAAACCAAACAGACAATGTCATTATTGAAAACCACTGTGACAGCATGACAGATTTTGATAATCAAGTTGAACGAACCTGTCTGACATAAATGAGAGGGAAAAGATGCAGTTGCAGTTTGTCTGATGGTAGAAGCATCCATCCTTACAAGAAGTCCATATATCAGAACATGTCATATAGTAAAAATAAGTCCTCTTTATGCTTGCACAATTTTTTCCACAACTTTTGCTATTTCCATCCAATCTGATAGGTGACATTCAATCACTTTTGGCACAATGGTTTGCTAATATTAATGATGAAAAGTGAGGAACTTTGTGAAATTTTGAGGCAATTTGAGACCTGTTACAGGTTCAAATCAATGTTTCTAGATCAAGGGTTTTAAACCTGGGTACACACTGTCCTGCTGCAACTGGAGTCTCCTGCTCTGGGTTTTTCAGAGATGATACTTCTTTATAGCCATTCAGGTTAAAAAAGAACAGCATTTTTTAGCATACCTTGACAAATATTTGTACAGTCTCAACATTGTTGCCATGCATCAAACAAAAAATAATTTAAAATTACTTTTTCCAAAGTCCCCTCGACTCTCTGCCGAAGAGCCGAAGTGCAAAAACCAAAAGTTTACTCCCCAAAGGAGCTACTTCCCCATAGGACTTCAACTAAACATGACCAACATCACAACCTCCAGACCTCTACATCATGGATTTGCCTGTCATATGTGTGGTCCCATTCTAGACTGGCTGAAAAGAATAGATACTACACATGATCTTAGCCAAAAGGCCGAGAAGCCTTTAAAATTTAAAATAATTCAGTGTAGTCACATCAACCCTGCATAGAGACATGGTACTTCAGAAAGCTACAAACTACTCTTTAGTGCTGTGGTCACAATCACATGGTGTGAACCAAACATCCATATGAGAAAAGAGTTTAAAGGTCTGCAAATGTCATACCTGTCTATTTGATGTAAAAAGCATAAAAAATGTTAAAACTAGTCATAATTCCCACCAAAATCCATCAAATACTGTACTGACCTTTTACTATACAAATCCTTTTTTTGCACTTACATCATGAATAAACATGAGCTATATATGCAAATTTGTGATGTGGAATAAGGGACTCGTGAGATCTGTCTTTATGTTATCCTCCGATTATTAACCTTAATCCCAGGGACAGTTGTAATGTTTGCATGCCAGGAGGGGTTTATTTTGAAAGCCGCTATTGACTACTTTCAAAATGCCTAAATTACACACAAAACAAGAAACTAGCTGGTAAATAAAAGAAATTTGTAAAGGATTAACAAAAGAAATACAGGCCCTGTGCAACACTCCACATCACAATTTCTGCATTGCAAATGAGAAGTCTCAGAAAAGGTCAAACTTTGAAGTGATAGAGCTGGACAATAGTTAAAGATATTCAAATAAATCCTATTAATTTTCCACCAGGATTTTAATATCATTGTTTAGTACAACACTTGTTTTGGTCACATGTACAGAGACCTTTAAAAATGTCTATATGTGAGCAGGCACCTCTTTTGATGATGCACAGGGCACGAAGAATCATTTCTCATTATTTTCCTAAAATGCTCAGAGACTCTTTTTGATACTCTACATGGTGGGACAATAGTGGGGTAAGCAGTGAAGAGAACATTTACTCTGTGCAAAAAACAACCCCCTCTGTTAAATCTACCAGGCCCATAGAAATTAAGACAACAGCCCCTTTTGATAAAGCCACAAGGCTCGTAGAAAGGCAAGAGCACAGTCGGCATCTGTACACTTTGAAAAATTAATTATAGCATTGTTGCACTATCGACCAAAACAAAAATGGTCTAGGTTGATTCCCATCTTGACTTACTGTTGATCCCTGCTCCCTCCCTCTCCTTACCCCTCCTCATTGGAATTCCAGGCAATGGTCTTGAAGGCCATGTAGGCCAGTCAATATACTGATTGACCCACCACAAATTGCAACAGGTTTTTCTTCAGTTTTGGTATTGGATATGTGT
>WURT03125837.1:0-11636 GCA_009936505.3 Holothuria glaberrima | reverse complement strand
ATATTGGTATGGGTATGAACTTTCTAATTGAAGAAACATTGGCCCTTCAGTATAGATATGTCTAATGGAGATTGCAGATGTATTGTAAGATAGTGTTGACCTCTGCCAACCCAGGCACTTCCCCAGCTAATTTCTCCACCTTAAACAATTTATATCCCTGATAATCACCACTGAGACAATGTCAACTACAGTACAGAAAATTTGGAATTGTCCCTCGTGGGAATTGTCTGGGGGGAAATCCAGGGAGAAGTTGTCAGAAATGGGAACTGTCAGGGGAGGGGAGGGGATTGTCAGGATGAAAGTTGTATCTGTGGGCATTTTCCTAAGTTCCTTGTCTGGGAACCTTCATATTTTCCTTGTGTACATTTTTCTCTTTTCTGTATCACTCTACAATGGTAGCTATCTTATTTTGTAAAGACTTGGCTTGAAGTTACTGCCATTATTGAAAGAATTTTGGAAATGGCTACTTAAGTGTTTTTTGCTGCACAAAGATATTTTGAATGAGTGAATGTTTCCTCCTAAATACATTTTCATTTTTCAAAAGTTACACGATGCCTCGGGCCAAGAACCAAGCGCTTCTCCGGCAGAAGTCAAATAGTAAGATGGAACTCAAGGAGAAAATAATCGATTTTTATGACATATTCTTCCAGGTTTGTCAAATTTTAAATGTGTTTCAGCTTTATGAGTATCTCGTATAGTTAGAAGTTTGAAACATGTAATGTAAGTTAAAGTAATGAAATGATCGCTTCTAAATTCTGGTGGAATAAATGTGAAATATTATTTTCTGGACTCAGCATAACTCCCAGAATGATACCAATAAATACCAAGAATAGTTTTTCTGTATTAAAGTCTTTATGGCAGGTATTTGCTTGGAAGTATTTTGGTCGGACTTTCACTTTGAGGATTGTGTCTTTCGTACAAGTATGTTACACTTCCTCTAGAGACCTTGTAGCACTATTCTTCAAAGTTACCGTAAAAATGGAAAAACCATGAGCAAGGGTTTTTGAAATTTTCCAATGCCTGCCATGGTAGCTGTCCCCCTTCCCAAGATGGGTTTCTATCCCTCTGAAATTTTTCTAAAAAATCATGTGGATTGTCTACTTGAAATTTTTATCTCAATACGTATAACATGTGTTGAGATGTTGTCACACTAGCCGGTCACTAGCTGTAGCCAAAATTCTTTATAGCATTGTCATTTTGTGGCTATTTATGACCCTTTTTAGAGAGCCTTTTTTAGAGAGCAAGTACAAATCTCTCTCACCCACCACACCATTTTCCTCTACATTAAAAGTATTGGCTCTCTAAAAAGGGTCATAAATAGCCACAAAATGACAATGTTATAAAGAATTTTTGCTGCAGCTTGTGACCTGCCAGTGTGACAACATCTGAATACATGTTATAAGTATTCAGATAAAAATCTTACCAGTGCTGCAGCCAAGTGGATAAAGGCAGTGGCATTTAAAGCTACTAACAGTAACTCTGGCTGCCTGTGGCTGATTTCATTTCATGGTATCTTTTCCACAATTTTCTACCCTACTTCATGTACTGCTTACAGTTATCCTGACCCTTTTGTTTCTTACTTGGGAATCATCAGTTTACCTAATATAGCTCCTTCTCTCCAAACTCTAAATGCACATTTTTGGTATCTAGCAACATATGTGGCTAACATATATTTTGTAATGCAGTTTTGGGATCAATGAACTCCCCTCCCCCCCCCCTTAATGTTTTAGTCCCACTTCTAACATGATCTGGCTTCTTGTTTGTTTTAACAGCGACAAAGCCATAATGGAAAACTTGTGTGATACAAACTGAATGTATTTAAAAAACCTTATTCTACTGTAAATCAGTTACTTGGGCTGCTTGGCCATAAGTACAGTATGATACTTTGTACATAACTTATTGATGTTTGATGGTAGTATTGAGATAATGCAGCATACCTGCCCTAGTTTTAGAGTTCAAAGCTCCTAAGCACTTTTGCCCAGAAACCACCTTGCATTAAGAAAAAAAATCATAGATGAAAGGAGCCCAGCCCTTTACACCTCATTTCAGGGCAGTCTACCTCCAGACCCCCTATCTATAAAAAACTGCATGAGTACTATATTTAGTAAGAAAATCATTCAAGTGTATGAATCAAGACATTAACCAGTTATGTGTCTTGTCATCTTTGAGATGTCCAGATTGTGATGGAATTGTCTGAATTTTCACTTGATGGCTTTAATATGCGACATCCAAAAACTTGGTCAGAGTAGCTTCCCAATTTAGTATAAATCTGACATTGTTCATGCAAGACAAATTTAAAACTCAACAATATTATAAACCAAACTTGTATTGTTAAAATAGAAATAACATAAAAATTTAGAATTGGAGGAATCATGCTGACAACTCCTTTCAAAACATCTGGACCCCACCAGAAGCATTATTGTGAATTTGTGATGGTAGGGGTTTTATACACAGTAAGTGAGATGAATGCAAGTCGGAATGCCATAACATGAGTGCGTATCTCATCGTGTATACTGTCTACAGTACTTATGTTGGATTATTGGAATAATGTTTATTGTTTGATTAAGATAGCATGGACACTTCTGTGATCACCTCTTAAATGAACTTAGCTGGTTTCGAATCGCTTAGCACTTTTATCTTGCAGGGTAAGGATCCGTCTAGAGAAAATCCCAACTTTTGGGATGAATTCTTCCTGCTAAAGGTAATCACATTTATTTATCCTTTTGAATTGTCATCCATAATTATTCACAAGCATTCAGAGACCTTCTTACAAACCTCTTGACATTCTGAGTGTACTTTCAAAATGTTGATGTGAAGATAATGTCATTGAAATTCAGTGGAATTTACTGTGCACATTTTTATCTTATAAAAAGTATGCACATTAATCATTACTCTACCTCTGTCCCACCCCTTGGATATGGTTTGTACGCTTGTGAAAATAGTGATAATAATGACCATGGGTGAAATTGAGGTCAGCTGAAACAGGAGCCACTTTCAGTCAAACAGTGTCTCCTGGTTCACTGGTTTTTGGTGCAACCAGGTGACATTTGTGTTTTACCAGGAAGACAGTAACCAACTACAATGATGTAAGCATATACTGTATGTCAGGTCTAATCTTCAAGGTGACAGGCACTACTTTCAGTTAAAAAGTGGCGCCTGGTAGCATTCTTGTTAGGTTCAACGGGCACTGTATAGCTGGAAACAAGGCTAAACAGTGCCTGGCGCCTGGTCAGTTTCACCCTTAATTATGACCCTTGACTGTATTTGCACTTTCAGAATAAAGATGTTTTCCACTGCTTAAAGTAAAGTTAAAATAATATGTTTTACAGACAAGACTTTTCATCCATGTTTGATATGTTACAGTAGCTGTAAAGTTTGTTGCACACATTATCTGATTATATGATTTAAACATTAATGCTGCATGAAATTTTTGGCTCTGCAGGTGTCAATGGAGTTTGTATGATGTGTTTTCATATAAGGTTTGCCAAGTGGAGAGTGTTGTTAATCTCAGGAAGGATGTAAGATGGCAGGTTTTAGCCAAAAACAAAATTTTGAGAAAAGCAAAAATTTTTCAACTTTGCACACTAGACCAAATTTACACAAATCATATTTTGCATGCTGGAAACCTTAGGGACAAAGAAATTGACATGAAACTACAAAATATCAACATAAACAGATTTAAGCTGCTTTCATCTTTAAAAAAAATGTTAAAAGCATTACCACTTCAGTCAAAAAGGGGTGAAAGCAAGCTAGGAGGAAAATGCCTCCTCTTATTGTTACCTCAAGAAAGTGACCTAAGGAAGATGAAAAGTTTGAATTATAGGACGATTTGTGTAGGTGCACAAATTTTGGGGCCATGTCAATTTAGGTGTATGTCCTATACAATATTATACTCCTGAGTACAATATCATACCCATGGGTACAATATCATACCCATGGGTACAGTATCATACTCATGGGTAAAATATACTCATGGGTAAAATATCATACTCATGGGTACAATATCATACTCGTGGGTACAATATCATACTCAAGGGTACAATATCATACTTATGGGTAAAATATCATACTCATGGGTAAGATATCATACTCATGGGTAAAGTATCATACTCATGGGTACAATATCATACTCAAGGGTACAATATCATACTCATGGGTACAATATCATACTTATGAGGACAAACTTGTATGCATGATCAGTACAATATTATACCAATGAGTACAGTATTATAGTCATTAATACAAGTGTATATTCCATATAGATCTAGGAGATATGTTTTGCATCTTCATCTTATTCTCTGTCAATATAATGGAAGTATGGGCATTTTTACATTTCAGGCCAATGTCAAATACATTGAGCGTGAACTTGCAGGTCTCTCATCAGAACAACTGTTTAAACTCAAGGTGAGTGACCTACTGGTTTAGTTGTTGATTCCTTGCGGAAGGCAGGCAAGGAATCTATGCGATGGTGATGTCATGTGTGTGTATATGATGCCTACCTTGTAAACACAATATCTCGAGATAGCAATGACTGACACTTTTCATATTTGGTATATAGATTTGTCATGTTGAGAGGAAGAACCCTATTGTTTTTGGTGGAGGTCAAAGGTCATTTGAGGTCACCAGAGGTCAAAAGCTGAAAACCATGTAAACACAATATCTCGAGATAGGAATGACTGACACTTATTCATATTTGCTATATAGATTTGTCATGATGGATAAACCCTATTGTTTTTGGTGGAGGTCAAAGGTTATTTGAGGTAACTGGAGGTTAAAAATTAGGAAAACCTTGTAAATGGCTTGTAAACACGATATCTCAAGATAGGGATGAACACCACTTTTCATATTTGGTAAATAGATTTGTCATGTAGAGAGGAAGAAGCCTATTGTCTGGTGAAGGTCAAAGGTCATCTGGTATCATGGGGAGTCAAACACTGAAAACCTTGTTAACAAGCTATCTCAAGGTAGGCAGTTTGAATAGATTCCATACTTAGTATTTGCATGCCTTATGGTGAGAAGAAAAACCATATTATCTTTGGTGGAGGTCAAAGGTCATCTGGGTTCACCAATGGTCAAAATCTGAAAACCCTCTTAACACGATTTCTCAATGTTGGAAGCTTAGATAGATTTCGTACTTGGTACATGGATGCTTCATGGTTGGAGAAAGAACTGTTTTGTTTTGGGGAGGTCAAAGGTCATCTGGGGTCATTAGAGGTCAAAAAGCAAAATTTTCCAAGAATTCCCAAGAAAATCTCCACATTTTCTATGGCAAGGAATCACTAAGCCTTTGGGCTTTCTGGTTCTCTTTGTATTTCTGGAAAAAAATTTCTTTAGTATATACTCATGGAGCCAGTAGAGTAGTGTGTTTTTCGGGGAGAAAGGTGTTTTCATCAGAAATCTTTAAAACATAATATCTCATCCCTTCCCCAAGCCTAAGAAAATCCTGTGGTCAAAAGACATTTACAGTGTAGTTTTAATTTTTCAGCTAAAATGCTACTGTACAAGAGATAACATCTTAACAAACTCATGCAAATAAATTTCTATTAAATATTCAAGAAAATTACTATATATGTATGTGTGATGTTAATAGTTTTGACATTTTCAGAGACTTTAACTTAATTGATCATTAAGCATCACCTTCAGTTCTATTTTCTTTCCTTTCCTGACAGGAAACAATTAATAACTTATTCTATCATTCTGTCGTCTGTTTAAAAGATGAATACCCTATCCGCATCATCAATGCACTTCAGGTAAACAAACTACATATGTTCTCCTTGTATTTCTGTATTTCTGTTCTTAGGCACCGTGTCAAAATGGCAGGCTGCAGCTACCTAGGCATTGCTGCAGTGGCTGCAGTAGCCCTTTAGTGCTACACACATTACAATAGCAGGATTTATGCTGATTGTTGTATTGTTATGTGTTTGGCAACAGAGCATAGCTGCAGCCCCCACAGCTTTGCTGAGGCAGCTACAGCTTGCTGAGGCAGCAACAGCTTTACTATTAAGACAAAATTTAGTAAAAAAAAATGTTAGTTAAATATTATCTGTAGCATATTATCTGAAAAGCATGAAATACTTCTGAATAATTTAGTGTAGGGAACATAGTTTAATATCAGGGATTTGGCAAGTTTGCATTGAGGCAAATTTCTTTTGTTAATTTTTCAAAGTTTGAAGGTTTATAAGATATTTAGCTTTGTATGCTTCTCCTTTATCTTCTTAGTACATACTTGTCAACCGTTCCGTTTTAAGTAGAACTGTTCCATTTTGTGAGCTCTAAAACCCATAAAAATCAGAACGTTCCGTTTTTCTGATTTTTACTATTGAAATGTAAATGATCAGAAAAATCGTGAAGCAACAGCTTGGCAAATATAAAGTCAATTTTTGCATACACTGAGGTGATTTTAACATATATTGTGAACATTTAGAGAAGAAAAGAGGAGTTTCACCCCCCGGACCCCACCCATTGAGGTTAGCTCTTGTGCGCTGGCCGCACACGGTGGATCATATGCTACATGTTCTGTTTTCAAAGATGACAATGTTGGCAAGTATGTTAGTATATGTTTTAGAACTGTGTTTGCAAGAACTTCATAAACCTATTTGATTTGTTTTCCATGTCATGTGCAGTTTAAATTGGGGGACATGTGGCAGTAGATGGCATTTTAATACTAGTTATGAATTTTGAGGATTCACTGTTCTAGAAGCATTCTTTTGAGTGTGGTAGTAGCTGAAATGTTCCCAAATGATAAGAAACCTCTCATGTACCCATTCAAATCTGGATTAAGAGGGCAGTTGACATGAAATATCTGTCCCCAAGGACAAAACATTTTAAACTGGCAAGAAATCAAACCAGCAGTCCTTGGATGACAGTTCCAAACCACTTGTCCACTATCTAAACCAAAGCCCATAGGCCCTGTTCATCCATGGCTTTTATAGGAGATTTTGCACTTTGCAAATAGAATTGACTTTGAAGGATTGACCCCACCCCTCATAGGAACTTGTTGATCACTAAGGCCCTAAAAGTAAATGCTGTTACATTTTCATTGCAGACATTGAGTGCATTGGTTCGAGGTGTATGCGTGGACAGATTGGCTGATCATGGGTTTGATGTTATCAATGTTCTAATGGGATTTGATTCTGCTGAAAGCCTTCTCCAGGTAAATGTCTACAAAAATAAATAATGGTCTTGGAGGGCAGTTATGGAACAATGCTAGGCCCTTTGAAAGTGCCAAAAGCATACAAGCGCTTTTAATTATAGCTTCACAGCACATGGGTGGCATTTAATTCAACATTTCAGATTGCATTGGCAGTGACATAGGCAGGCACTAGAATTCTAGGGGACAATGGGTTAGGGTAACATTTTTGGTTCAAGTTTAAGAATGTAAAGGTGAAGAGTTGCAACATATTGTTTTTGTGGGGAAGATTAGGGAGAGGGGGCAAGGCCTCTGGCATAGGAGGGGGGAGGGGACAAATCTCATATCCCATCTGGCTGGGCTCCTGTAGGTTTGGTTCTACTTGCTAAGAGCTAAGACTTTTTGTTCAGATTCCATCACCATTATCCTCTCCCGCATAGCATCAGTGAAGAAAAGATGTGGGTAAATTTGAATTCCTCCAAAAATAAAAAAGAATAAGTGGGGGGGGGGGGGTAAGAGGTCCATCACTTTTAAAATATGATTCACATAGACTCTGTCCTAGGCTCTAGGCTTGAACGGGTTTTAATTCAAATTCCAATCAGATGAGGTTTGTAAATCTATTTATTGACGTTCACAAGCACAAGGGAGATTGCAGCCCTTCTGAAATGGTAAACTTGTGTACGAGGGAAATCTGTCATATACCAGCTATCAGTTATGCACACTGTTGGTTTATTGTGAAGACGCCTTTTCCTGTACCTTTCAAATGAATGTGATGTAATTTATCATCGAAGGCTTAATTTATCAGTTATGTATTGGAATGTTCTACTACCTTTCTCTAGGATATGATCCAAAGTTTGAATTCTCTTCTTGTCGGGGAAGACTATTCAGTCAGCTTAAAGAATTTAACACTACGATTCCTGCTAGTTCTTGCAACGGTGAGTTCTTGATTTGTTTTTAGTCTACCAAGCTGTGCGGTGTTCAGTGCCTATGTTATGCACATTATCGAATGTACATTGCCAAATCTAGCATTCTAGCTGCAGATATGAATATATTAACAGCAGGGCTGGCATTTTACCCCGAATCGGTGGTTTTTACAACCGCTGATTGAATATTAAGACCATAATGAAGGTTCTGTCTAAAAAATAAATCTAGTGTAACTAATTGTTACCACTAAAATGCAACAGAAAGTTCAATAAAAACTTTCTTACCAGCGATGTTCTTTCAATTGGCATTCAAATATATCTCAGTTTTAGTTACGCATAGGCATATAGAATATATATAAGCATATAGAAGACATAATAATCCCACAACATTCCCACACACCGCACAGCATTATTTGTAAATTAGTGTAGGGCGACGGCCGGATTTCACATAGCCGTGGTTGTGTACAACAGGAATTGTATGAATTATGACCAAATATTTTGGAGCGTCGTAAAAAGATATATACCCTTTGAAAAGTTACGACTGATTTTTGAACACATAGCGAACCCTGATCAACAACTTCCATCCCAATCATGCCACATTTCATGGTTGGTATTGCACAGTAGCATTGATATTAATCTAAGTCACAAAATGTTATATTAAGTGTGGGCACATTTCCTCACAATCCTTTTGTTGCTTATACTTAGTGCCCTGTTTGTCCTTGAAATTGTAAATGTTTGGATATTTTTCATGGAGATCTAGCACAAAACTTTACAGTAAATGCAGGGTATTGCAAACAAAGTAATTAAATATTTCATACAGATATGCCAACACCATAAAGAAATACAATACTATGTGGAATTGATGCACCAAGATGACATCACAGATTTTCCATCGTGGACATGATGGACAAAATTATATTTTCTTTGAAACTTAAATGGTGGATCTCCTTATTCCAGATTGTTCCAATCCTCCAAGCTAAGTGACTTATAACTAACCCCCCCCCCAAAAAAAAAAGAAAAAAAAAACCTGTCTGAAACTCCTCCCTCTGCAGATACAAACCTAGTTTGTTGCTTGAAGGGCATATTCTGGCAAGCATAAAAGGCCCAAATGTGTAATTAGAATATTCTCTGTGCATGTTGTATAATATTAGCTACTCTGCATCTTTTGAATTTTTTGACTCTGATGTCAATCAAAGCAGTCACCAGTTGAGAATTTTGATTTCCCCCGACCAGAAACATACTTGGGGACATTGGAGTGATGATTGTCTGTCTTTAGTTTCTTCCAAATCTGCTTGCCCTTGAGATGGGGTTTATACCTGCTGACACAAAAAAAAAGTTTTCTGTATTTGTTGAAATAATTGAAGCTAGTGGCTTGGAAATTCCTTGTATATACAGTAGATAGCCTTTTGCTGTATGTTTGGAACAGATCATAATAGTTTTTGTGAGAATGAGACCTTGGTTCATTTGGGAATGTATTAATGTCATTTACAGAACACCATAACTAGAGGACAAATCTGAAGAAAAAAGTGATTCTGATTATAATCCCTGATAGGTTTGCCTTGCAATTTGTGAATGTGTTTTTCCATATTAGTAACAAGCTATGTGAGGGATATACAATATATCAGCATCAACCAGCACCAAATTGTCATATGTTGATTGCTTTAAACTCCAATGGAAAACTTACTTGTTTTACCCCACTTTAATTTAGGATGCTTTTGTCAAGCTCTTTGAGCTTTCGTGCAAAAGCCTTGTATAAGTGTCTTTAATGTATGTCTGTATGCACATGTGTTCGTAATATGTTTAAATACATGTATTTGACAGGGTGCACATTAAGTCAAAGTTGAGTTTATCTTGGAATTTGAGTTCAAAAAGTGGATTGCCAGGGACAATGTCATAAGAATCTCAGAGTCATACTACACATATCCTAACTTGACTTACCGCCTCTCTATTTTTCTAGATCACAGACAACGTAAGTCAGAATACACTTATGGAATACATGATGATCAACAGTGTGTTTGAATCTCTGATAACAGTGAGTATTCAGTCCTAGTGGAGGATTTTTGTACTATTACAATTATGTTTTGTTGTATTTAGACTGTTGTATTGAGTACGGTACCATTATTAAATACAATAACATCAAAGACAATGAAGTTGAGGACATTAATGAAAGTATCATAGTATTGAATTGCACTTTCCTTCGATTGGTAAGTGACATAGCACCGTTACATATGAGCCCTACAACACCACACAATTAGAATGCCAAACCTTACACTAACTTACTGTAAGATCTAAGGTCCTGGACTTTGAGTATCATTTTCTTAAAGACATACAGTCGTCACCCCAAAGTATAATTTTAGTGTGGGGGTATCAAAATTCTCAGTTGGTTACTGCTCTTTGATTGACAGCAAAGTTTGAAAATTCAAAAGATGCAGAGTAGCTCACATTCCACACAATGCAGAGAGAGAGAGAGAGCTTGGATTACTCAATATAGAATTGTTTGCCCACCCGGATATGACCTTATACAAAATTGTTAGTTATTGCAATATCATTTGTTTCACGTGTCTTCAAGAGCAGAAAAGAAAGTTTCACCCAGAGAAATCTAAGCTTTTGGAAAGACAGTGAAAGAAATAAGCAAACAGCTGTAGGCCTATCACCTGAGTAGGCCGCAGTTCCTTTTTTACTGTCCAAAATGACCAACAAAATCATGTGCTATGATGTCAACACACATCCTCTATAATTCACAACTTCACTTCAGGTGGCTAATCAGCTCAACAATTTAGATCTAATTTGGTTTGTTTTGAAGAGCCAGCTCAGATCAGAAAACAATAGATTGCTCTTTGATGAGAAACCCACCTTTCTATGACCTGGCCAGGAATCCAACCTCAAATTTCCTAGTTGCTAAAGTTTATTGCTTCAAGTGCCTGGCCTTTTATTGGTTTCGATGAAAAGAGAAACCTATGCGATCATGATGGCGTGTGTATGTATGTGCGTGTGTGCGTGTGCGTGTATGTATGTGTGTGTTTGTGACACTTCTTGTTTACACAATATCTCAAAAAGGGAAACTCTGAACATTCTCAAACTTGGTGAGTAGATGCCCCATATTGAGATGAAGAATCCTATCGTTTTTGTGGAGGTCAAAGGTTATCTGGGGTCACGAGGGTCAAACTGTGAAAATCTTGTTTACATGATATCTCAAGGCAGGAAGCTTGGATAGATTTCATACTTGGTATGTGGATGCATTATGGTGAGAAGAAGAATCCTATCGTTTTTGGTGGAGGTCAAAGGTCATCTGCGGTCACTGGGGGTCAAATTCTGAAAATCTTGTTTACACGACATCTCAAGTTAGGAAGCTTGGATAGATTTCATACTCAGCACATGGATGTGTTATGGTAAGAAGAAGAACGCTATTGTTTGTGGTGGAGGTCAGAGGTCATCTGTGGTCACCGGGGGTCAAATTCTGAAAAATCTTGTTTACACGATATCTCAAGGTAGGAAGCTTGGATAGACTTCATACTTGGTATGTGGATGCATTATAGTAAGAAGAAGAACCCTAGTGTGTTTGGTGGAGGTCAAAGGTCATCTGG
>WURT03125825.1:0-29738 GCA_009936505.3 Holothuria glaberrima | reverse complement strand
TCGCTACAGTAACGTTGCTACAGTGATAGCTAGTAATTTTTGAAGGTGCGCCAATTTTGGGTGTGCGCCAATTTCGGAGTCTGTACTATATATGAGTGAAGTATTCGATTAAATACAGTGAAATCCACACCTGCCAGAAACACAGCCCACTGTTACCAGGTTACCAAGTCAGAGATAATATTACTCATGCATATGCATATCTATAACATAGTAAGACAGAAACTCAAGTTATTGTTGTGATTGAGTCGACAACTGTTTAAAAACCACAAAAGTACTTATCAATTTTCATAAGTTTATCTACAATCTTGAGATGAGTGCAAAGTAAAAGTGACAATCAGTTCCAGAAGAAATTTACCTGATTTTAAAAAAATGGGAGCTTGTTTTTCACATGAAAAGTTTGAGATTTGTCCTAAGGTTACCAATTGTGGTTTGGTTGTATTTCTTTCATTTATTAGCATTTAAGCATTAAAACAGGTAAATGGGCATATTTTTATTCACTTTGTCTTTTTTCTGTTCGATCGAGGATTCCAAATTTCTTGCAAGAAAACGTCACTGTTCTACATATTAAATGATTGGGGAGGGGGTGAATGGGGACGAATAATCATCCAGTGCCGTATCCTGCGGGGGACAGGGCAGATGCCCCCTGAGATTTCCAAATCTTAAATGAAAGTTGGTCTATTTGAGCAAAATACTGATATGTTTAAAATTGCACATATTATGATTTCAAGGCCTGAAAAACCTGGGAAATCATATCTAAGAATTCCTTTCCCCAAAAAACATCTCTGTTAGGTCACGCGTTCTTATGCGAGTTTCTTTTCCTGACGAATGAATACACAAGCATCCCTGGCTAAGGATAAAATATCCTGCGATTACGCTTAATTATTAGATAATCTCTGTTGAACTGGTAAAGAAACTTTAAATTTAAAGGGTATACATCAGTCACTGCGAACTTATTTGGAAAACAACGGCTTAATTTCACAAATTTCCTCTTAGTTTCACTTCAAGTATCTTTCATGGTACGTGAGAACATAAATGTCCATATACATTCAAGGTAAACCAAGGAGTATAACTCTACATTAGAGCATTCGCTCCCTTGAAAGTTGGACAAACTTGTTCTGTCCTTGAAGTCTCTCCTTGTTTCACAACTTACAAAAGAACAACATTCTTGCAGATTACATGTTCCAGTGACCGCCTATATTTCTAAGGGAATATGAACTCCCAGTCTTTTGTCGAGCTGTGCAGACCTGGTAGGAATTCCAAGGACAATTTGTTGTTTGAGGTTCTCTATTGTTAAAAAATCGGCAAGTCGTGACGCTATCGGCCAAGTCATGACGTTCACTTTCAAGGGGCAGATTTTTTCTAATGTATACATAAACTTCACAACTCAGTAAGAAACATTGTAGCATATGATTCTCAAACGCCATTCATGAAGAAGGATACCCGGGTACACTAATTCAAATTGGGGTGACTGCATTTTCCCTTTATATCAAATCTAACTTTTCCTCTTGAAATCTTAATTTGTTTCTAAAGTATGGCCGGGAATCTAAAAGTAAAGAATGTTAAGATGCAACTTTAAGGTCTAAAATGTGTAATTCTCCCATCTGGGAACATGGAGACATTTCCACAGAACTTATCTTGCCTGCAAGGTCTACGCGACGGCTACGCTCCAACCGATAGTGGCTCCCTCAGTAGGGTACTAAGAGCGCTAGGGAGAAGTCCGCACGGCGTACCAGTCATGAAGGGGTGTCATGCCACCGTCGAAAGAAATCTGTAAATAATTAAAGTTTCAGTACATGTTACCAGTCTAAAGCATTACCAAAAATAACACCGCTTTGGATGTGGGAAAACTTAAAACAAGAAAAATTCCTAAAGAGTAGAGGTGTCATCCATACATCCCTTGGGCAACATCTCCTTCAATTTCACCCTACCAAAATAGTAAAAATCACTAATAACGAGGTATTCTAAACATATAATCAATTCAACACTTTACGAAGCTTTCCCAAAGATAGCATAAATTTAAATCAAAGCCACCTCAAAAAAACAAAAACAAAAAAAAAAAAAACAAGAAACAAAAACAAAAACAAAAACAAAAAATTGAAAGATAAATGTATTCTCTTAGACAATACCTCTTGGCTAACGTCTAGCCTCCAAACAGGAAGTATATCACTAAATAATGATAACAATTTGTAAATATAGGCTATAATCAGTTCAAAGCTTTGCCAGCGGTAGCCCAATTTTGCACCAGTTACATTTATTCCTCCCCTCAGCACCCTCCTCACAATATTGCACTCATGCACAGGTGAAAAGGAAGGTAGTATCAACTATCCGTGCGCGTACACTTGGTACTCCTCTTACATACCGTAGTGTCTTGAACTACCCCCTCCCCACGAGGGATTTCGCCCTGACTACGGCCCTGTCCTCTAAATATTTGCATTGAGCTTTTAAAATCAAATCCACTCATGCTGCCCAATAAATTCATGTTGAGACAACTACCTTCCAGGTGTGCCACCGAGGGAAAGCGTTCACATCAAAGCATCGAAGGTGGACATCTGCAGATTCTGGAAAAGCCTGAAAAATATGGAAAAAGAAACCCCGAGCGTGGTTCTATGGGTTCTGAACGCCTTAAAATTATAATAAATACAGATATATTACCTGCATTCCTTTCAGCAATAAATGAAAAAGGGTGGTTCGTGCCCACCGAGAGCATCCCTAGCAAACGCGCGAAGCAAGTGGAAAAATTTGGTACATTTTCTATGAAAATTTCGTGCAAGTTCTTATACTCTTTTCGGAGGTATCACCACTCTTTATCTTCCCTCCTAATGTGGTGCTTGGCTCCGCCTCCGAGAGCAAAGTCTCCGCCCCCTTACAAATTTGACATCATCGGTATTTAAATTAAACGATCATTAACCAGATGTGAAGCTATTTCAGTTACCTTCATATTTATTGGATACGCGTTGAAAAAGGAAACGTAAAATACACTTTTTACAGTTTTCGAAAATGGAATCTGACTAAAAGATAATGAATGTTGGAATTGTATTGAAGGGAGAGGACTCACCGCCGCTGTTGTCCCGTAGCTGTTGAAAAGAAATGATAAATATTTAATCTCAGAAGAAGGGAGTCCTTTAAAAAGTTCAACAAATAGATGTGCGAGCGAAGAGCAGCAAAATGGTAGTTTTAATTTGAGAACATTTTTTGCGACAATATTAGCCTGATAAAGTGACACTGGGTCCTATCGATGTATGCCAGAACGGTGTATTTGTGCATATTTTTTTGTGGGAACACAAGGGGGCACAGCCAACGTTTGGGGTGCGTGACCCTGCCCCGGCAACCCCACTGCATTTCAACATTAAGGGACTATCTGCTCATTACATACCAGCTGGTTTGCAGGACTGTATGTTGTGTTGACATATGTTGTTACGCAAACAGCTGTTGCTGCCAACATGAACCTCTCAGGGAACAGCAACTTTAACCACTGGCCTTTAAAATGAATGTTGAATTGACAAATGGTACAATAAATGTCTTGTGATTCTTCCTTCACTTAACCCATATTAGCACATTTAGCTAATGTTTATTCACTGCGAAGACTCAGAACGAAAGTAGTTTCATCAACTGGTTTATATTAAGTTTTATATTAATCGTGGCTATTTGAATATTTTTATGGCTTTCACATCTGATGTCCAGGTATGACATAGTCTTAAGCTAACTATCAAACATAGTACCAGATACATGCAAAAGGGTTTTTTTTAACAGGCTCCTGTTGTTGAGGGGGCAGGATATCTTTCAGGGGTAGCTTTTTTCTCGGGGGCAAATATAATAAAGTGGCGGCGCTCTCACATCCCTTGCAGCATGCAGGCGCGGGTCCACGTTGGGGCGCACCCGGCGCACACCCACTTTTTTCGATGACCAACGATTTTTTTTTTTTTTTTGCCTGAGCAAATGAGCAAATAGATATGGAAAATATGCTTCCCAGATGCTGGGAAATCGCATCTAAGCGCATCTAGAATTCAAATTTTCTTGGGGGAGGACCCCCAACCCCCCGCCATGGCTTCGCGCCTTCGGCGCTCGCTCGTCGGTCTTCGGCCGACGGTGTGTGCGCCCCTTTCTCAAAATCCTGGATACGTGCTTGGCATGCGTGGTCTGCACCAATTGTAGTCACAATGCACTAGTTTTCAGTCTCATCTATTTGAAAATAATACTAGAAACAAAAAAGTTGTGATGATTTGAATCTTTAGTGATTGATTCTTTGCCGAAGGCAGGCAAGGAATCTATGTTTTGGTGATGTCGTGTGTGTGTGTATGTGTGTGCATATATGGACCCAACATTTCACTCAAGGTGAGGACATTTTCTATTCAAGATGAGGTCCTCAGGTATCAGAACAATAGATTTCAGGGGTCCTCGGGTGTCGAACAATAGAAAATCTATTGTTAAGGTTAGGGTTAAGGAAGCAAACATAAAGGAAAGAACAATGAGGTCCTCTCCTTGATAGGAAAAAACCTGTATGTGTATGCGTGTGTGTGACGCCTAGCTTGTAAACACGATATCTCGAGATAGCAATGACCGACATTTCCATATTTGGTATATAGATTTGTCATGTTGAGAGGAAGAACCCTATTGTTTTTGGTGAAGGTCAAAGGTCATCTGAGGTCACCAGAGGTCAAAAACCGAAAACCTTGTAAACACGATATCTCGAGATAGCAATGACTGAGACATTTCATGTTTGGTACATAGATTTGTCTTGTTAAGAGAAAGAACGCATTTGTTTTTTGTGGAGGTCAAAGGTCATTTGAGGTCATGGCAGGTTAAAATGCAAAAACCTTGTAAATGGCTTGTAAACATGATATCTCAAGATAGCAAAGACCGTCACTCTTCGTATTTGGTATATAGATTTGTCATGTTGAGAGAAAGAACCCTATTTTTTGGTGAAGGTCAAAGGTTATCTGAGGTCACCAGAGGTCATAAACCGAAAACCTTGTAAACACGATATCTCGAGATAGCAATGACTGAGACATTTCATGTTTGGTACATAGATTTGTCTTGTTAAGAGGAAGAACCCGTTTGTTTTTTTGTGGACGTCAAAGGTCATTTCAGGTCACTGCAGGTTAAAATGCAAAAACCTTGTAAATGGCTTGTAAACATATCCTCAAGATAGCAAAGACCGTCACTCTTCGTATTTGGTATATAGATTTGTCATGTTGAGAGGAAGAACCCTATTGTTTCTGGTGTAGGTCAAAGGTCAATTGAGGTCACCGGTCGTTAAACTGCGAAAACCTGGTAAATGGCTTGAAAACACGATATCTCAAGATATCAATGACCGACACTTTTCATATTCAGGATATGGATTTGTAATATTGAGAGAAAGGACTTTGTTGTTTTTGTGGAGGTCAAAGGTCATTTGAGGTCACAAGCGGTCAAAAACCAAAAACCTTGTAAACACGATATCTCAAGATGACAGTGACCGATAGTTCCCATATTTAGTATATAGATTTTTCATGTTGAGAGGAAGAATCCTAATGTTTTTGGTGGTGGTCAAAGGTCATTTGAGGTCACCAGAGGTTAAACTGCGAAAACCTCGTAAATGGCATGTAAATACGATATCTCGAGATAGCAATGACCGACACTTTTTGTATTTGGTATGTAGATTTGTCATGTTGAGAGAAAGAACCGTATTGTTTTTGGTGGAGGTCAAAGGTCGTTTGAGGTCACCAGAGGTCAAAAACCAAAACCTTTGATAACACAATATTTCAAGATCGCAATGACCGACAGTTTTTATATTTTGTATATAGATTTGTTATGTTGGGAGGAAGAATACTTTTGATTTTGGTGAAGGTCAAAGATCATCTGAGGTCACCAGAGGTTAAACTGCAAAAATCTTGTTAATGGCGTGTAAACACAATATCTCAAGGTAGCAATAACAGACACATTTCATACTTGGTTTATAGATTTTTTTTATGTTGAGAGGAAGAGCCTTATTGTTTTTGGTGGAAGTCAAAGGTCATTTGAGGTCACCAGAGGTCAAAAACTTAAAACCTTATTAACACGATATATGAAGATTGGAAACACCAGAAGCTATTCATTCTTAGTATAAAGATTTGTCATGTTGAGAGGAGGAATGCTTTAGTTTTTGGTGGAGGTCACCATTCATTTGAGGTCACCAGAGGTCAAAAACTGAGCTTTGTAAACATTACATTACAAGGGAGGAAGCATAGACAAATCTCTTCTAAGACCTTTTTTTCAATTTTGTTCGTTATTTAAGTTTTGGTGGGGTTCAAAGGTCATTTGAGGTCAGAAAGGGTCAAATTGTGAATGCATTATAAAAAATAATTATTTAGTCAAGAAGTATAAATTTGAGGGATGAATCTCTGTGTAACAAAGCATCCCCCTCTTGGCAAGGAATCACTAAGCCTCTAGGCTTTCTGGTTGTTTTTCTTGCCCATTTTCTTAGATTTACATATACATTTATTACTTACTCTAAACATTTTCACTGGCGTAACATTATTTATTTACATTGAATACTTTCATTGGTGTAAGTTACGGATTTCTAAAGCAAACTGCTCTCATGTGCACTTGCAAGAAGGGACAGAAAGTAGAGAGATTTTGAAAAGTCTAAACCTGTCGTATAATAAATGCTTTCCAACAAAAAATCTCAGTTGTGACATCGTGACGTGTGAAAGCGTAAATCAAAAGCTATTCTGTGAAGAGTAGAATATTAATACAAGCACAAAAAGCTTTCGGTCTCGTATCAACAAACACTTAAGAATTTTCTGAGCGAACACTGCCTAATTGAGACCAACTGTCACGGTGTGCTTCTCATTAGTTCGTTGCGTGTCACGTGCTTGGGAAGTTCTATGCGAAAGAAGGACTTTTATTAGCGTATTGCACGAAGCGCTACATTCGTTTGTATCAAGGTTTACTTGATTATAACTCCTTCTTTTTAAGTCAAGTCGGGGACGGGACCATGGATATCCGGCGAGACATATCGGTAAAAAATTGCTTTCTACCCCTACACTTAACTACTCTGGATGGGAAAGCACGATGATAGGTGCAACACTTCAGTTTAACTGTTCAGCTTACAAAAAAGAAAGTAGACGAAAAATATTTAATAAAGAGAACAATCAGGGGAAATTCCTACTTGATTTTAAAAAGTCAGTTTCAAATTACCGTATACTACTATTTCAGTACTATAAAGAGTTACATTACCTTTTAAAACGTGCCACGGCTTTAAAGGCCCCCCCCCCCCCCCCCACTAAATTGACACTCCCCGTTTTCGTCCAGTATCGGTATCGGTAAAATTTACCTGAAATGCTGGTATCACCCAACCAATATAAAGTGTTCTACATGTCATGAAAATGGGACACTATTTGAGTATAGTTTTTAATGCAAGGTCCAATATTTTATCTCATCAAGATGAAACGACTCTTAGTTGCGGTACCCGGTGACCTATGATTAGTATGGAGAATACTTAGTTCCCAAATATTGGTATCGGTATCGGTCGATATTGAGAACTAAAATATCCGCATCGGTTATATCGACTACTTGCAAATATCGATACAACACTATCTGGTATATTAGTCATGGAAACAAAAGTGTCGGATACAATAAGCAGAAACTTTTCTATTAGGAAATCTTTTCATCTCCGTCTTTTATTGATTTAACCCTTTAAGGATCTACTTTATCTATCGATCAAAAGACATACATGTGTTCATACCATCTGACAATTTTGTCAACATGCGGATGTTATTTCACATAGCCATTTTCAATCGTTTAATTTCTAACAGATACCACGAATGCCGTTAGAAGGAATACACTGTACAATGTATAAATTTAATTCATAGTTTTTCATAAAGCTATTGTTAATACATACTGTACATTTATCTTAATAAAAGGATATAGTACCACCACAGGGGGCAATCCTGAGGGATGGGGGATATACCCCCCATAGAATTGGAGGATACTGAACACTATATCCACAATGAAATCAAACCGGCAATAGGAAATCAGAACACTTTACCTTTTTCTAGACGTTTTACAACAGGCGTAAGTTTCTTTTTCAGAAACTGCTGACAGTTGTCATAGTACCACGTTGCAAAGCGTGGAAAGGGCCATGTCCGGTAATCTAGGGGTATGTTTGGTCAAAAAAATTTTTTGTATGCACTACGCCAATCATGGTGGCGCTTCGCTTAGATAGTGCAACTGACTATATCCCCCACTTTCAAAGACGGATCGCCGTAAATGAATACCTCCATGATTGGCTGGTTACAGATTACTACCTTAACCAACTGCCATTCGTATTAGACTTATTCTTATATGTGCCCTCCTGAGGAGATGTTAATCTATTAAATTAACATAACCTTATAAGAATTTGCCCACCCCCAAAAAGATGTCTTTTTTTTAAAACTGCCTTCATTTTATGCATTTGTTTAGAAATGTTGTGTTTACATGGTATGGACATGGCACAGAGAACAGACAGAATATCATTACTTACAGACCATCTGTCTCATCAGCAGGGGCGGCTGTAAGAATTTTTGTTTGGAGGGGGGCAAAATCAAGTCCGTATGCAGGAAGGTTTGGACGACCCCTCTTTCCCACCTGGCAATGTCAAGGATCTGCTCCGCAGGTGTGGCGGAACGCAAAAAAATATGGGGGGGGGGGCTGAGCGTCAGGAAGACTATCTAAGCGGAGCGCCACCATCGGTTGGCGGCGAGCGTACAAGAAAATTTTTGGCTTCTTAAACCTCCAGATGGCCGGAAACGGCACTTCCCGAGTGTTTTAAGCTGCATGTACCCAGCCTTGAAATATGGATCTCATGTAGGCACTTGGCAAATATTGGGGGGCTGAGCCCCTAGCCCCCTCCCCCGGTTCCACCGCCACCGCCGCTCCGAATAGTACAGCGGGGGTATGGTTATTATTATTATTATGTATTACAGAGATGCCCCATATAGTCTTCAAAATTCATCTCAGGCAGTTAGTCATGAGCTATCTCTAAAAATAAATGCAGCCATATCTGGCTATCAGCCAACCTCTAATCCATAAGGGTGGAGCAAAAGACTGGGGAAACAAGCAAAAAGGTTTGATCTATTTGTATAAAAAAAGCTCCTCTTAAATATTTTGTTGTTTCTTTCATCATTGTGTCACAATGTGTTTCAGCTTTGCCAAGAAGCCCAAAAATATCGCTTTTCTGGACTGTTTTATTTAAACAACGTAAACTTAGGTCGAATCTTGAAATAACGAAGAAATACATATCTGAAAATTATGGAGAATTTTGCAATAGTAATATACACAACTTCATAAATAATGTGTCATATTTTTGAGAGAGGGATGATTTCGTCTAAATTTAGAAATACTTTATATTAAAACCATCTCGAATTACATGTTTTTTTTTATTTTTTGAAAGATTTTGAAGACCATGCTTTGCAAACTTTTTTTTTTTTTGGGGGGGGGGGCAAGTGCCCCCGTGCCCCTATGGCGAGCCGCCTTTGCTCACCTGTGACTGCTGACAAATGCTTTCGTCCAGGCTAAATTCAGCATGCATGGAGGCTTGCAAGGGGACTGGGGCTGCAGAACCCCATTTAGATAGACAAATTGCTATGTTCAGGCAAACAACATGCTATTTTTGAGCAAAAACTTATTGCATGTTTGGGCACAAATTATGCAGCACCCTTTAGAGATCATTCATCAGTGTTATATTTTGCTTTTCCGGAATGCTTCATCTATATAGCTATGTGGGGTCGATAGTACAGTTGCATTTCCCAAGGAGTAGTAAAACGTACATGTCAGTCACTCCGACGCAAACTGACTTCGCAACATACTCGTTGACATTACCAATACTCCTTTTATCCCCCTCCCCCACAAGTTTATCTTCTCATGTTTTCCCAACAAGTAGTTTTCCTTACATTTCACAACCCAAATATTGCATAATAAATCACTAACAAAAAGATGTTGTTTTCACCCTTTATCTCCTTTGTGTTCTTTGCATTATATAATAACAGGAACACATGCCGTGAATGCAACTACAAATCAAATGTATTTGTTAGGTTTTAATGCAAACCTTAATTTGTTCACAAAAATCATTGTAGTCCTGAAAAGTTGTTTTAAGTATTACTATACAGTTTGGCCTCTGGTGACATGTACTGACCTTCGAACTCCACCAAAAACTATAGTTTTTTAGAACTTGAGTGTTGACCATGCCAATGGGAACTCAGATGGCGCCAACTTTAGAACATTTTCACCTAAAATGAGCTATTTTCAACCTTAGATGTTTACACTTGCAGTCCTCTGTTGGAAGGTGGGTACTCAGGGCAATGTCCTCGTTTGTAGGATTTTACAAACTTATACTCACACACATATAAACACACAGGACAAAACTTAAAATTCGTAATACCACTAAGTGCTTGTTTCGCTCATTACCCAGCCAACACACCACATTGGGTCCCAATTGGGGCCAAATTGGGCTACCGATTGGGGCCAAATCAGTTTTGTCAGGTGTTTTTCATTAGGCCCCAATTGGGCTAACTTAGCCCAATTGGGCCCCAACTTAGCCCACATGAGTTCACCACATCTCCCTCATCTCTCTCATGAGCCCAATTGGGCTCCAATCGGAGCCCAAGTAAATACCAACGTCAGCCCAAGTCCAATTAAGCCCAAGATGCCCAAGTAAAACCCAATTGGGGCCCAACTGGGCTTGTTTGCTGGGTATATAAAAACAAAGGTTTTTTCAAGGTAATTTTTCACGCTTCTTTGTCCAGCTGAAGTAAAAAAAATTCAAATTTGAATGGCAGTGCATGGATGAGAGATTGTATCGATCAATCAATAAAAATATTAGCAAAGCTGTGATTGGAGAGAAGATTTGATGTTAGCAACTCTCGCTGTTCACTTTTCCCATTAATACAACTGCCACTTTCTTCAGCAAATGGACTGAAGGTTACTTTCTTACCCTCTTAAAATACCCTGGTTAGATTTAACCAGTATTGTAGCCACAGATTAACCAATCTTTTTCTGGTTAAAATAACCAAAACATTCGGGTCAAATTAACACTGTACTGGTGAATTTAATGAATGATTTTTAAATCCCGGTCAAATATGAACATTTTCCTGGTAAAATTTAACCAGACTTCCTCGGTCACTTTAACCAGGAAACGTTTGGTTAATCTGTGACCACAATACTGGTTAAATCTAACCAGGGTGTTTTTAGAGTGTAAATTTGCTATCATCAGAAAAGTATTTCATTAACGTTTCATATAACGAATCGGAAAAGCAGGATTTTATCAAGAAATGGTATAAAATGGCCTCAAAAGCGGTCGAATTAAAGAAAAATTAGTCGAGGAGGACTCACAGTCTCCATCCCCCGGCTTTGCCTGCCATAACTTCACAAGATACAACTTCCAACAAAAATTACTTCCCTGGCACTTTAACTGCAGGTGCCCTTAGTTATGTCCACGTAAAACAACATATAAAACATCCCATCAATATATTTTAGAGTGCCAAATACTCTGTAATCTTCAAAATCGACACTGCCATATTTTTCCCACTAAAAAAAGTTGAAGGGGACATGCCCCAAACCATGGACAAACATGAAACATGAATGAAAGAACCATAAAACAGGATATAGGTTCACATATCCTGCATTGTAGAAAGAACAGGCACCTGAGGAAAGGAGGAAAATTTTTTTTATATTATGAACAATACTGCATTTAAAAGTACAGAAAAACATTAGGCTACACTTTTATATATAAAACGCAGAGTCAACGCTGTTTTCTTTGGTGTGCCTCCCGCGCACCCGATTTTTATTGTGTCTGGATTCTGAGGTTACTGTGGAATTCTGTAGAACATCTTGCTTCCAATAGCTTTGTACAAACTCTTCATTATCATTGAAACCATCAATGCCTCATTTCCGTAGGCAGCGGAGGGGAAAGCTTCTCCCTCCCCCAGAAATTTTCAAAAGCAAAAATTTTATCACCATCGATCTGTATAAATGTATCCACTTTTTATTGGTTGTTTAAATGCAAGTTGAAAGGCACGAAAAGTACCATTTCCGGTACCGTAATATGGAACAGGTACTTAGCAAAGGATAGGGACAAGAACCCTTCCCTTAAGGAATTACTCTTCTTAGCTTTTCCGTACTTTCATGGCTATTAAATCTAAAAAATACGCTCCGCGCTCACCCACTCTCAGTTCTAGATTTCCCAGTCTTAAGATTATTGTCCAAAAGCTCCGTGAATCCCTAAATCAGGGCCGGGTTTACGGCGGGTCCCACCGGGGCCCAGACCCCGGGCCCCCACATTTAGAGGCCCCCACATTTGGGCGTCCAAAAATGGGGGAACAAAATGCCGTATCGTGCGTCCGTCCATGGTCAACATGATGTAAAATACGGATATTTGTTTGGAACGCCACACTAAAAAAAAAGTCTTTCCATAAATACACAAGTGAAAATGTTTAGATGCAACTTACAAGGCCGGGGAAGTGCCATTTCCAGCGATCTGGGAAGCATTTTCTGCCAAAATTTTCTTGCACGCTACCCGCCAACCTCTGGTGGCGCTTCGCTTAGGTAGTGGGCCTAATCGTGAAAGGGCCCCCCAAACTATTGTGGCCCCAGGCCCCCACAAGCTTAACCCGGCCCTGCCCTAAATAATCCATTCCCTTCGCCTCGTCCGTTATTTTGCCATTTGGAGTCTCGACGGTTTATTCACCAATAATAGTCCGCCAAATGCGATTTATTCCTTAAGTAGTCTTCAAGTCTTGAATTTTTCTTTATTGCAGTGACAGTATCTGCAGCGCTTAAAATGGACTCGTGAATTTTAATTATCTCTTTACTACCAACCAGTGGCTCACCCAGTCATATTGGGCCCTGACTCTTGAGCCCCCCCCCCCTCCTTTCCCAAAAGAAAGGTGGTATTTGAAGTCTAAACACGAACGCTGTTCAACATACATTTAAGAGTTTTTTAACATGGGTGGGGGAAGTGGATTTTCTAGGACGTCGTAAGACCTGAGAAGTGTAATTCTTGGTGATCTAGCTGACATTTTAAGGTAAACTTTCTTATATTACGCTGTGGGCCAACTGATAGTGTTGCTCCACTTGGATGACGTCACGAACTTGGAAATTCCGACTCCGGCCCCTTACCTCTCGGCCCCTTACTCCTCGGTCAGGACCCCCTCGGTAAGAGAAACCCTGGGTGAATCAGTGGTATAAACAATGCCTCTTTCGTGCACATAGTCATAAAGGGCGATCTTATCTTAAACTTAAATATGCAACACTTCGTAGCTAATGGAAACTAAGCACGCGATGAACACGTTATATGTTCGCGTCGAAGTCGGCTGTATAATCGAGCCCAAATAACCCAATTCCAGGCCGATTCCGAGCCACTCCGATTCCAGGTTTTCCAATTCCGGGTCTGTTCCGAGTCCGGCCATTTGACAACATAGCACCTCATACAAGTGCCTTTTGTACTGCTTACAATTATACGTGTGATGAAAACGGACACTTTCATGAGTCAATTTCGTTCTCGTCCTGACCCTGTAATTTAGTTGACTGTAGCCTACGTAACCACTTGCGTGTTAAATTGTGCACCAATAATAATGTTGCCTCGGCACATTAATGAATTCCGAGTCCTGCGAAATGCGAACTCCAACCAGAGTCCGGACTCGGATGTTTCAGCCCTGAAATATGACACTTGTATGTAACATTTAAACATGTTAAAAATGTTTAGAAAAATGTTCAATTCGTGGGCACTGTATTTGAATGTAAATGAATCCCCAAAAATGGAAAGTTGGCTGAAAAGGATCTTGTATGATTCAGAATACCCGGGAATGTTAACTCAAATTTTTGTTACTCCGATTGTTCTAATTTTAACATTTCGGTTACAATCTGTAAAACCAAATCCTCCACCCTCATAAACAAGTGGTGTGTATTACACATATAATTACTGCAGCAGAGAACTGAGTGTTTATTTCACATATCAATAAAGCAAGTTTGAAATGAATAAGAGAAACCAATGTCGGCTTCTCACTATCTGTAATATTACTAATACACACTTTATTTACATCAACACTGAAACTAAGTACGTGTTCTTTGCATTCGTCAAGCACTATGCATGACAGAAAAACTATACCGCCTATTCAACTGAATAAAGTAGTATTTATGACATCATTCTAGTGGCGGAAGAACCTTTTGAAAAGTGAGTGGATACTTGACACGACTAACTGCCGAAATAAACCAATATTCACATGCTCAGTTGACCGCAGCCAAAGGCTGGCGAGCCGAGGGAAACGGGATGTTGCAGCCTATCGGAAAACCCTGTCGATAGTTGGTAAAATGCGTCTCGGCCTTCAGAGAAAATACTCTGTAGGTATATGCCAAAACAACTCAGGTTCGTAGCCAGACAAGGTACTGAAGGAAGGTGTGGATGAAATATATTTAGGGAGAATGAAATATATTTTGGGAAAATGCATTAAAAACATGGCAACGGAATTTTTTAGAGGACGGCTTCCTACCCCCGGCTACTGGCTTGGAACAAGGTTATGTTAAAAAGGGTACACGACCAGTCACTCCACCCCATCTCACCACACCCGGATTGCGTCGTACTACACCTTCCTCAAGATAAGAGGAAGTGATACCAAGGCTCAGTCGACGTTATACTCACTACATAATGGCCCAATGAGAAATGCCGTACCCCTTCGGATGAGATATATTTTACCCCTTCCGATGTTACACACCTTAACCCTTCCATCTCAGAGAATTCTGTCTTTGGCGCTAGCGATTTTGTAATATATATGTATGACCTCATGTTTTCCTCAAGGTCACAAAACCACTTTTTGTTGGGAAAAAGACCATAAATCGTTTACATCAGATCCACGGTGTACGTCGCCCGACTTTTCCCCTTTACCAATTTCCTCCCGGACGACCCCGACTTTCCCACACGACTACCTGACAATTCCCACCAAAGACAATTAACAAGCGAAAAAATTATACCAACCATCTAAAATAGCCCCTGACAACTCACGCCATCTGAAAATTAGGAATTTTTCTGGGAATGTTCATGGAAATAGTCATTCCTAGGGAAGTTTTCAGATTGACGGTCCCGGTGGTAATAGTCTGATGGCGAATTTTCAGCGAAATGATGTAGAAATCGGAAGGCCGAGGGTGTGCTTGATGTCCCATTGGGAAAGTACCTCCACCAGGGAAGGAGGCTAACTTCAAAGTAACTGTTCGGTTTCGCCGTTTGACCCTTGGCTGTTGGTTCTTTAAAAGTTGTAAAAAAACAGAAAAAAATACCAAAAGAAGAAAAAACCAAAACGGAGCACGACCCCACAAGTTAGGGTAACCTAGGCGCGTAGCTACGGGGGGGGGAGGGGCAGATGTTTGATAGGCACCCAAAAATTATTTGTTTCTTAATAAAATGTGTAAGAATTAAGAAAAAATAAACGTGTAAAACACACATTGTGCGCACGTATGAAACTAACGAATTATTTTTGAACATAAATCCAGTTAAAACGATAAAAAATATAGGAACCAGAATGCTTCCAAGGACACCTAACCATTCGAAATTTTCTCAAAGAGGAAGGGGACACTCTTCCCCTCAGACCCCCTTCCCAGGACGGTGATCAAGACCGTGACCCCCATTTGATACCTAGGCCTCCCTAAAAAAATTCATCCTAGCTACGCCCCTGGGGTACCCCTGTTACTAAGTTTAAGATTTGTTCCCTTTTAATACTGTATTTTTTCGATATACTTGTAAGTAGATAATGACTGAAATTGATCTGTCGATAGCTTTACCATGAAAGACAGATGAGCACTTTCGTTTATCTAATCCGTGCTATTACCCTAAAAGAATCTCAAGTACATCGCATTGACAGACACATGATCGAAAAAAGCTAAAACTGCTCATACTGTAAATGACTACTAGTCATATTTTCGTTGTATATATTAACTAGGATAGTCAAATAAACCGGTAGATTGGACAAGAAGTGAAAGTCCAAATGCGTTATCTTTGCTAAAGACGACGATTGACCTGTAGGGTTTGATTGTTTCGGGTTATTGTATAAAATTGATGAAAATGACGAAATATTTCAACTGAAGCTTTTTCTCTCAACTAGAACATCTATATAAACATATACGGGTGCTCTACACTGATATGAGATTGACATAAGCTTTTGAGTGGAATAATACTACTGGTGAAATTCACGTCAGGCTGGCTGCCTGCATTTCATGCGGTACCGGTACTCATTTCAGAACGATGTGTCAAAAATAGTTTGCAATATTATTGTCAGCATATACCTCACACATTCGTGAGAGGGCTAGCTATCTCAAACTCGAAATGCATATTAGTGCAAGAGCTGTAAACAGGGGTACGGGTGGAAGAGTTAAGTAGCGGAAGGTCCAAACTTAAAAAAAAACGTTAACTTTGCTGGAATATTGACAAGCGTATAAGGAGTGGGGGTCTGGGGCAGTCCCCTAGAGGAAAACATTGAAAATTTTTCAGGACAAAATTCCTGTTATTATTTTACCAAAATCAGGAAAACTTTTATTGAAAGCACCTCCTTTCCCCTAGTGAAGTGCATTAGGCGTTCGGTGCGGTTACACTTTTTAACTGAATTTGTGACCAGCTAGGCAAGTGATTACTAAATTGTCCACTCTACCATGTAATGAAGGGCTCGCTCAAGTGTAAACAATTTGACCACAACTAGCTGGACAGTAATCTTGGAAATGAAATATGAGTAGGGGGTAGCCATGGTAACTTCCTGACAAAGACCAACTGGGAATGTGAATACAAAAGCATGCAAGGAAGTTAGTTCTTGCATCTGTGAGTAAAAAAATTAGTTTGGTAACTTCAGTCAAGTGTTAAAAATATAGGGCTTCCACACTGGGAGCAGTAAACCAACTCAACTGTAAAAACAGGGGATAACTATGGTACAATATGGTCACGTGACACCCGGGCAGAACTTCATTTGCCCGAGTAAAACCTTTAAAACACCATAACGGGA
Organism: Holothuria glaberrima; assembly: GCA_009936505.3. Lineage (NCBI taxonomy): Eukaryota > Metazoa > Echinodermata > Holothuroidea > Aspidochirotida > Holothuriidae > Holothuria > Holothuria glaberrima. Next base: position 12,765 of record WURT03125825.1, on the reverse strand, counting down.
CCGAACACGTAATGTGTCTTTCCACACACCTGTGTCAATATATTTTAGGAACTCTTAAAGCTCGTCCAAATTTTTAAACAATTGGCATGGGAAGGAAATAGAAGGGAATAATAGGAACATTCAAAGGTGTTTTTCCAAATCAAGTATTATGTAGTTACAATCACGATACTTCATCCCTATTTAAATACCCTTATTTGTTGTTTTGAAGAGGGTACTCACGGCTGTTCTATTGTGACATCGTATACGCTCTCTCCTAAATATGCTTATCCGGTTATCTGGAAAGCCTTCTCTACTATCCAGTTTCACAAGAATTACAAACACCGTGAAATCGTCCTGTCGCAGATATTTTATCGTCCATCCAACCCCCTTAAGGCAAAACAAATATATAAATATGTGAAAGGTAATACGTTTGTAATGAAACATAATATTTTACAATACTTCACTTGAGTTACAAAAGAATGACAAACAGTTAGGGATTTCTTTCGTTTTACTTTTCATTGTGATTACAAATTTCCACTTATTGACACCTGTATAGATCTAATTTGTTAGTATAATATATTAAAATACATGTTTATTGATCTTGAAGCTTCTTTAATGAGCAAAACGTTTTGTTAAACTTCCTCCAGATACGAGGTGTCTCATCTTTCTTATCAATAAAAACAAAAACACGGAAAAACACATTCTTCCAAGAGGGCAAAAAACAACATTATAATACCAACACCGTGAACCATTAAAAACCAACAGTACAACAATTGTTTACGAGGTCCATGTCTTTCTTGAAGCCCATAGCTAGAGAGGAGGGGTCGAAGCCCCGTTAAGGCCTCCGTACCTCCCACTTTAAAAGAATTGAGTGCCAGAGGCTAATTTGGCAATGTCCCCCTTTGAAGTTTTCATGTCCTATCCCTCCACTCCTCCCTGCAAATCGGACTTTCTTACCACGAGAGGTTTACTTCTTCAAAGGAGATGTAGGGTTTGAATCCCTCAAATGCACGGTTGGTTCTGCCATATTGCAAGCAAAAACGTCGTTTCAAAGGAATTTAGACTATCCCGAAAGAACACCGATTTTAGCTGATCATGCTCTCGATGAACGCTCGGGCCTTAGTATATAGTATACGAAGTTCAACAATTTATTTCCTAATATTTCTACAACATTTCCTTCCGTATCACGTCCCTCTGCCGTTACTAAAGTTAAAAGTAATGTTTAAATATTATGGCTGTGAGATCCACTAAAATTTGTTGCGCGGTGTGACCTTATTCTTCATTTCTTGTGCTTTTACCCTGTTCATTTTTCAATTAAATTTGCTTTATATGACGCTTTGAACAACTATCCTTTTCATCTTATCATATTTCGTATGACATTTGCATATTTCTTGCTATGGACACCATACTTAACGTATAACGTTCCTCCTATTTGGGATGTCGCCATATTTGCCCTTTCGGCAAGCCCCACCCCCTTACCAGCAACCCAAGACCCACCGCTTGTTACAAATCTCATGCTTAAAACCATTACTTTCTTATACGTGTTGAATAGTGTAACGATGCATAATCAAAGGAAGCCCTTGAAGTACCGATGGCCTACTGGCCACTTTGACACAACTTTGGAAAGATCACTTTTGCCGAAAATTCCCGCCTTCCTCCTCTCCCTTACTACCCTCCCTCCCCCTTTTCATGAAAACACGCTCTGGTACCATAAAGTTTGGGCAATACTTGTCTAGTTAAAACATTACTGCAGGTTTAACCCTACACCTAGGCAGTTATAAACAAAAGAAATTTTATCCGACGTTGGTGATGAAAGTAAAAAGTGCTGACATTTATGAAAAGAACAACCTCCACGAAAAAACAAGTAATAGCCTATTTGTTTTTCAAAATATTTATAGTCTTACAACTGTATCGCTCACCTCCCACAGCTCTTTCTTCATAACATTATTAATAAACTGGTTAAAGTAAAAGGACAAGGGCTAAAAGCTCAATCTTAAAACTTCGGTTACTGTCATGTGGTTTACGTGGTAATTAAAACAAGGGTCTAAGCTCGAATCAAGTTTTGATATGTTAGAGGGGCACTTCTTCTAAGGAATCTGGTGAAATTTTCATTGAAATTCGATGTGTGTTTCTCAAGATATCAGCAATTAAAGTTATCACATTTTAACACAAAGTAAACTTGAAGCAAGCACATATGACGTCATAGCCTCACATTAATGAGCAGTCTTTTGTTTTCCTTTAAACTTTACAACCATTTTTTTTCCTCAACTATGTCATATGTTATCGGAATGTGAATGCATGAGAGGCATGGGGCAATTACAAACTTCACATTCCCCATCAAGGGGGGGTCCTATCCCAATTAAATTAAAGGTCAACACAGCAGACTGATAAACAAGGGAAACAAAGCAATCCTTATCAACGTGAGGAAGTGATATAACCCCTGCTTGCCTAAAGCTCACTTTGGGTCAGAAATGTGGTAACTTCATTTGCTGATATCTTGAGTAATACATGTCCGATTTCAATGGAAGTTTCACCAAATTGCGTAGATTTAGTTCCTATTTCATGTATGAACACTTAAATTTTTGTTTAAACCCTTCCTTTAAGACTGTAAAACTTCGATTAAAAAAGCTTAGGCTACTGTAATTAGTACTAATTACATCAGATTTGTACTGCTCAATAAACTTTGGTGTCAAATATGTTCTCTGTTCTCGGTGCTTTACATCCCGGGGGCGGAGGTTCACGAAGAAATAGAGACGGACATTCTCTCCAATCCAGTTTCTAAGGACCCTGGGAGGGCCATGAAAAGACAACTCCCCCTTTTTGAAATTTGAACGTTTCGCTCATTTGTTATGAAAGGTGGAAGCGAAGGGTCACAGAGCCAAACTTCAAATTTCCCAGCTCTTTCAAGGACATGGAACATGTCTTGTCTTGTAATCTTCGCTACCCTTTGATAGTTACCGAGGTAGATGACCGTTTGAGGCGACCTGCCTGGCAGGTGAATTCATATGAGCAGAAGGGTCTTTCCAGCTTCTTGCTGAACATTTAAGAGGACCGTACAGGCGCGGTTCTGGACCGAGATTTTTTCTGGGGGGCTTAGGGGGGGGGGCTTGAAAACAATGATAATAAAAACGGTACCATTACATACGTGTAACGTATATACAGGCAAAGTGGCGAACGCAGGTTTTCTCTCAAGGGGGGCCATGCAGTATTTTGTGTGATCGGCGGCCTGCGGGAGGGGTCTAAGTGGAGGGGTGTCCCCCTCCCCTTTGAAAATATTTGAAAATTTAGGTGTCCTTACATGCAATCTGGTGCCACATATGCTACCTTTTGAAGTAAAATTTGTGTTACGAAATTTGTGTATTTTTAGGAACTAAAAAAAATTGGCATCAGTGAGGGAGCCATTGGGAGACAATCCCTCCCCTTTGTAAATTTTTGAAAAATTACATGCAATCTGGTGCCACATATATGCCACCATTTAAAGTAAAATTTGTGTTAAAAAATTAAGTATTTTTAGGATCTTAAAAAAAAATTGGCATCCGTTAGGAGGCAATGGCCCAATGTCCCCCTGGGTACGGCCACTCTACAGGCATATATTTTTTAATTCAGAAAAAATATAGCTAACGTTACTGAGAGAAACCAGCAACCGAACCTGTTCACATTGATGGGAGTAACGTTTCGGCCTGTAGATTTGACTAAAAAGGACTGCCAGTATAACTTGACAAGATCAGCGACAAAATGACTCGTTTTTAACTTCCAACAGATTATTAATCCCTTAACTTGATTAACGTGTATGTACATACTACCATAGATGTTACTTATCTGACCCAAACTTCCATGTTATGAAATCATGAACCTATGTGATTTCGAAACACAGAAGACAGTTTCCCTTGACAAACTCATCTATGTAGGGGACTGACGTCTTACGTAAGAATGCAGCTGGGTAAGCTAGTAGGCGCCTGCACTGTGCATACGTACCGTTATACAGTACTAAGGCGAAGCGTGGCTGTCGTACTACATGCAGTCAAAACAACCGTGTACCGTGTACGTACGTGGACGTGGGATACAAGAAACGTGATCACATGCCTATCTCTCATGACACATTTGAGAAACTAAATCCACCGGACCAAGATGTGCACAAATGTATTGGGCAATTTGTTTTCTCAGTAGACGCAAATATAGCATGAAGATAATACACAACCTCGGATTTTTTTTTGGGGGGGGGGCTTGAGCGAATTTTTTTTTGGGGGGGCTTGATCCCCCAAAGCTCCCCCGTAAAACCGCGCCTGGGACCGTACTGTGGGGATCTAAATGGAGAGGGGTGTGTCCTTCCTATTCAAAAAAAAAAGTTGTGAATTGACGGTCATTAAATGAGATTTTGTGCTACATTTTGTGAAGTTTTCGAAGTACATTTATTAGGTGGTTCGATATTTTATACACAAAATTAATAAATTTTACCATTAAAAGTAGACAACTAAGATGCTTTTGTCCTTGAAAAGTGTGCGGCGGAATCATACTTTAGCCCTACGTTGTAGGGATTTAGCCACACCCCTCCCCTCACCGGCGTTCGTATGCCTATAATCTTACTAACGTACTATTTGCAAATCTTATTTCTCGAGTACAAATCAAACCAAATTACCAATACGGGTTTTGAAAAAAGGAAATAGGCAGTATCTAAAGCCCTTTTTTCAAACATTTGCAAAATTTTACCCATAGGTCTCGGGAACAGGGGAGGGGGCATGTCCCCAGTTTTGTAAGTGGAGAAAGTCACCCCTCCACACACAGACACATACATTCACTGTATTCAGAAGCCTAATGAAAATAGTACGAAAAAAAAATCAGCTGATTCAAACAAATCAAACCAGAAAATGGTGGAAACAGTCATTCAATAGAATAAAATCGTGGGGAAATACCTCAAATTACACCACACATCACGTAGTACCCACAGTTTTTCAGGGCCCTTAGAGGTGAGCGCCGGATCCCTCACTTCCAAGGCTTCTTGACTTGCAATTCAAGTATCTCAGGACAAGGTCACCCCTCCCCACCCACACAGACCCACAGAATTTTGAGAATCTGTTGAGCCTCATGATCTTACCCAACAAATTTCATTGTCTTTCCTTAGAAGTATATTTCTTGACAGTTCAGAAAGTATATATTGCATACATTTCAGTACAAAAATAATGATTAGGATACCAAATTTAAGTACACTAAATCAAATAGGTGTGACTTTCTTTTAGGAGGGTGGCTTACAACATTTCCTACCTATATATTGAACACATCTTTAGCAGTTTGACTCTTTGCATATGACTGCTGGTTTTAGGTCTCAAGACACAAACTGTTAAGTAAAATAAAGCGTTTTGAAATGGTGCAGATATAGTGCATATTTATGAAGTTTTCTCATGGAGGCATTCTTCGTACGGTTTAAGACTTTTAAAGTAGTTAATAACAAGAAAATGTTAAAAGCAAGCCTTTAACAGGGACGTGTCCGATACGAGGTGATTCACAAACATTTCAGTTGATTGTTTTATTCTTGAAGATGGGTCGTTTATATGTCACCTATGTGCGATTTCAAGACCAGCATCAGTCTACAAAAGGGTGCGATCGTAAGTTTGCCTCTTTCTTGACTAATCCAGAGGCGGATCCAGGATTTTACAAAAAGGGTGGGGGCTTATTCCATGAGGGCAAAGTTCGAAACTACGAGCGACAAATGTACGAAGCATATACATATGAGAACCGAGGATGGGGTTCTGGGAAAAGACACTATTAAAGGGTATTTCCTGGCACCCAGCAATCAGAATTAGCAAATAAAAAACTTTGTAGTAAAGCTTTTGAACCGTCTTAAAAGAAAGTGATGACGATAAGGACTGGGGGCTGAAGCCGGAATACCCCCTACCTCTGAATCCCCACCAGTAAGCGTTAAAACTCCCTCAACAGTTTCTAGTCAGTTCAACTTTGTTGAAGTGGGTAAACTGGATCCAATTAAAAATGAGTTATAATCAGGATGAAAAGCGGAATTAACTAGATGAAATCATATATGTTTCATATAAAAAATTGCCAAAATTCAGTTGCGTAACATGGTTGAACATGGTTCCTCCCCATTGGTAACTACTTTAACCCAGTTGGACTCAGTTGGTTTAACAGGAACATTGGTGGCATCATAAGCGTAATCGATAGTTTTCCTTAGTGTGATGACCCCAGCTGAAGCCAGCTAGATTACGGGGTCCATCTAGAACTTTGACCGTTGTAAAGTTTATAGAAATGGCGAAAGCGATACATTTCAGGCTGCTTACATTAATTATTTCAACCGGGATGTCTCTATATAGTAAAGTTTCTGTTATTACTCAAGAATTCCATTTTCTTTGAGTCATTATCATCAGCGCATTTCGTCTTCCTTCTGTGCCCATTTTGTGAATTGTCAAATCCAAAATAGAAACCACGTTTTAAGTGTTAAAAAGACTCATTTCAACTCAAACAAGTTGGTTCGTTTGTCTTTACCTTATGTTGAACAGATTTGTTACAAAACCGCGCTCGTTTATCTTGCTTTCGATTAGCGATGTGATTATCACGCAACTTTTTACCTATCGGCCTATACTAGTGCTTATTATGTGAACTGAACCAAGAGGTTTGGAATATGATTCACTTCTAACCGGGCCGTTTCGCTATCTATCAGTCTATGAAACCGGCCTAGTCAGGATTCTCTATGTACTCTCCGCTAGGATCGTGTATGTTCAATCTTAGTCATCCACTTGTTAGCCGTTTATCCGAAACTTAAAATGCAGGTTTAGTTAAGACGTGTTCTCAGAGCGATACCAGGCGATATTCGGTACTGGTAGTGACCGAAAGTATCCATAATATTGGTCTAATGTCAGTAACGTACAATCTATCTTGAATTGTCGATAGAAGCTTAGTAACGAATGAAACAACTGTGAGAAGAGGCTGTTAGTATTTTACCTTAGTTAAACGAAATGGGATCACGGTATTACTTAGGAGTGTGAGGCTATCATATGGACCTACTCACCGTTCATTAATCCGGCGATGGGGTGTACACATTTTCGTTTTCTGGGTTCGGGACTATTTTTCTTTCTTAACACATTGGCATTGATATTGGCCGATATTGGGATTTGATATGACAGGCTCCAGATGGGTTGAAGTACCTATACAATGTCGGTACCAACGTCATTTAAGCTAGTTTAACGTTATTGAAATGAAACTGTACACTCAAAAAAAAAAAAAAAAAAGCGAAATTCACTCTAAAAGAGTGTACTGATTAGGGACCACCTCTACTGAGAGAGATTTCACCCGGATTGGAGTGAAATTTAACTCCACATAGAGAGATACTTGACACACATGAAATAAAATATCGCTTTATTTTGAGTGAATTTTCACTTCCCTCCGGATCAAATTCACTCTTACGTACTAGGAGTGGTTCCCTCAGCAGGCTCTTTTAGAAGTGAAATTTGCTCTTTTGTTTCTAGAGAGTACTCAAAAAAATATGCCCTTCATAGTATATGAGGGGATAGAAAAACGAAGACTTTTCTTATTTTATACTTGCTTTCGTCCCACCGAGCTGTCTTCGAGTCATTCACCCAAGCTCATACAATACACAATGCCCATACAAAATATGTGGGAGTAGACGACATTTTTTACCTGTATCAATCAAAAGATACTGTGAGGATGAAGTTTCCATTTTGTCCTTTAACTCAACAAGTACATTTAAACTTTGTCATGCTCCGAGGTAGTACTTCCATGGTAGGAGCATAACGTTGTCTTTAAAGTAGTTAGTGGGGCCATGGGGTCCATTTCAGTATGGTTCCTCTGTTGGGACTTCGCCCCGAAAGCTTTGAAACATTTACATAATTGTGGGTACTAATATAAGGCATTTAACTGTCTACAAATGACAGTGAATATGTCGGTCGGTCGATCTGTCGGTCGGTCATTTAACATGCCACGGTATTAATGATGGGGAGGGCGGGGAGTTTCATGGAGTTTCTTCTGAGTTTTGCAATAATTACAAATTTTTCTATGTGAAGTAAAGTAACGACAAAAATACAAAATGAATGCTCGCAAGCACGCCTATAAATAACACTTTTACGGACATTTGAGTCACTTAATGTTTGCCTTCATTTTACACAGCAGTTATCTGTCTACAAATAACACGGAATACGCATAAAACAGACCTAATAATTGTGTAGTTTGCCCCTTTGCATATAAGTCAGGGCTAGCGGCCATTTGATTTCTTTATGATGCAGAAGGTTGGAGAGTTGGGAACCAAGATCGCGAACGTTGCACCGGTTTGGCAATAATCCAAGGCCCGTTCTGTCTTTCTTGAATTATTTATTGGACAATGGTTCACATGAAAGACGCTCATTGCGCCCCGAAAAATGGAATTTTAAAAGGCATTTTTGTGAAGTTTGCAGGCACTGCTCCACAGAAGGACTTGTAGAGCGAGCCTCCTTCCTAAAAATTGCAATACGAAGTGTTCTCACTTTCAATTAACAGCAAACACAACGCACTCCGAATTCACGACTTGAGTAAGAGGAAAACTAAGGCATAGCCTACTTCATATACGCCACTGCGACGCGGCAGTAAAAAGCTGAAGACAATGTTGCTTATTTTACTCAATTAATGTTTTATGTTATTACTGCATTGAAATGTAAATATCTACGTATATATTCATCAGACAAAAAATCATGTAACATAATACATAAGGAACCGTATGTATTCTCTCAAATCTGTAGGCACAATACAAAAGTTGGCAAAATTTGAATATCTTTACCCAAAGCCGGTTCGTCACTAACTATTTGTCCTATATACTTATCTCTTACAAAAAATCCTTCTGTATCCTAGTTTGTAGCATTGTTACGGTACGAACTTATAGCTTCCATTGATCACATACATTCGTGCTTTTTCATTTTCTTTGCTCGAACTATCAAATAGTGTATGTACTCACGGGGAGGGAGGCTATCTTACACTACAAGGAGGTTTCACGCGTGCAAATTTACTAACACAACCACCTTAGGGACGACAAACAAACACACACGGACACTAGGTCATGTACTAAAGGAATGTGGTGGGTGGCGCAGTGTCCTTCAGAACAACTAGCGCGTCCACTGAATTTGACCTTTTGACTTTTTGGTGCAAGCTCCGTATATGAACAGTATAAGGCCAGCAATTCAAAAGACGAAAGCGACCAAGGATGTGAGAATATGTCATATGCAGATGACGTCACAGTACAAAAGAAATCAAATTAATTGAGGCCTCCCCTAAGGTAAGTCCGTGACTAGCCTTAGTATATTTTTTATTCACTGCTTGTCTTTCAACATAACGTCACATCCGGTTATCATGATGATGATGGTCACGGATGGTAACGTCAGTGCTTAGGGTCTATGGACTGTAACTTCACTTCCAAAGGCTTGTAATTCATCATTCTGATTTACATGTAGACCTTATGCTGATGACGTCACAGAGAAAAAATGGGCCCTCGGCTGAGGTAAGCACGTAGCATTGCAACTTAGACCAACACAAATGTAAACAGCCACACGCGGGTAAATCTACGTGAGCGTGCAAAGGCTGCGTAGCGCGCACAATAGAGGGATTCATGTGAAGTCACGCGAGTAGGATTCCCAGGCACTTAAGGGCAAAACACACACGCAGTAAGCGTATTTACAGCACACGCGCACGGCATAACCATAGATACTACTGTGACACACTAAACGCGTGCCCTTTTAAACCAAAGAGACGCGCAATCTTGCCCTTCAAAATCGAAAAGCGCGATCACGTGACTCAGTGAAACCCCTCTATATGTGTACCAAAGTCCTGAACCTTATCTTCATTGTTTGCCGTGTAACAAGAATTTGTTAGTTAGTTAGTTAGATGAGGTTTTACGGCCCAGTTTCTAACCGGCCACGGCTTTTTTCCAGTTGTGGGTCGCTGCCTTGTTTTCCCTACTCCATTGCTTATGCTGGGCACGTACCAAGCACAATGGCAGCCGTCTAACAAGAAGTCGGCATGATGGCAATGCATGCGGTCTATAGAATCTCTTCTTGTAAGAGAGTCATTTCAGTTGGGAACCGGAAATTGCTTCTGATGAAACATACATCTTCGAGCCCCAAACCTTCATCTTGCTATGGCTCCCCCCGGTGTACCAGGTGGGTGGAGCTGAAGTTGCCCATTTGGGCACAAAATTTTTGAGGGAAATATAGGCCTATACTATCTTTCGGGCAAAAGTGATCAGCCCCTGAATGGAAAGTGATTCCCAAGGCGTTTATCACAGTCTTTGTTCGTTCGCCCACAGTCCACTTCATTTATCAAAGCTGTGAAGTTGCTTAGCATTGGTATCTATATCACTTCGCAATTTGGACGTGGTGCCCAGGGAACGGCATAAGAGCCCGACAGTACCTACGGCAAGATTACAATAGAGTGCCGTAGCTGCGCTCAACCTTTGCGAAAGTTGTTCCCCCCTCTCTTCGTATGAAAAGAGAGCAATGATTCGGCATTATTAATTTGATCACAGACGTATAGCAATTGGATGAGCCAAGCTCCAATACAACTCTCGACGGACTGACCTTTCAAACAATTCACTTACCTAGGGAGTTGCTTAATCTGTTGAATTTTGGGTCCATTCTTTAAAGTCATAGCGCCATTAAGTATTTTCATGCCTTAAAGTAAAGTAATAATTCGTTACTTGAAAAATGTTTTGAAAGTAAAAATTATTTGGGTTATTTTTTTGTAACTGCAATTGCATAGATGTAAAAATTAATTGCTAAAGCAAGGTTCCCCAAGTCAGGCTTTATGGTGTTTACGGGCCCGTACCAACGTCTCCATTGGCCAAAATCCCTTTTCTCAGTTGACATGGAAGAAATTTGTTCAATCTGACCGAAAATTTAACAAATGTTTACGGACTCAATTTAACAACTGAAATTTCTTGACTAATTTACCATCCCTATTACCAAATGTCGATTTCACAACCGCCCTTAATTTTCTCCCTGAAAACCAGGTCACATCCCTCCTACCCCAAACGCCAAAAAAATCCGTGATGTTGACATTTTTTATGGTGGGAGAGAGTGACCTTGACACCAGTTTAGAGCTCGAATTGCTCACCCGGCAAAGATGTTTGAAACCAAAAATTTCTTGGGACATCCAGGCCAAATTGTTAGGTCGTGCGCTGTTGTGCCCATCGGGTCAAATAAGAAAAACACACCCGTTACACTAGTTGCTGACGTTGCATGTGGGAGGACATTTTACACACTTTCTGCTCAGTTTTTCCATAAAATTCATGTGGGCCTTACTATTGACTTAAAATTAATTTCCCTTGCAATGTTTACCTCTTATAAATCACTTAACATGACAATTCATACCCCGGCATATTTCACTTTTAACAGAATCGTGACGTCAAGTGTTTGAGGTTGTAGGGAGAGTTTTATCTATTTTGGGATAATGCACGTAAAAGTTCATATGAGTATAGTTTACTATTATGAACTAGAAAATGTAAGTATCGCTAGGACACAATGGGAATGAGTCATGCATGAATAGTCTGTGAGTTGAACAGATCTAAAGCAAAGGTTTTGTACGGTAATTTCACTTTGTGTAAGATCGAAAAGAAGGTATATCATCGGAGAGTGATGATATGAAATATTAGGTCCTTGCATAAATAGGGATGTAAAATAGGTTAATTCCCTCTAAAACCTTATAAATATGAGTGTTGTGCAAGGTGTTGATCAGTATACCCTCCTAAACCATCAAAGAAGCATCTTCAGTTACTAGAAAGAGTCCTCGTAACATCATCAGAAGTACACACTATAGACTATAAGACTTGAGACCGATCACATCAATTAATACAATATTTTGGACCTATCTCAACATGGTAAGTACGGTATCTTTGCCCCAAACACATTACTATCCGTATCTTATTCAAGTATATCGTACCCTTTCAATAAATTGTCCTTTACAGAATTTTTCAATAGAGGAGAGGGGGAAGGGTGGGTGGGGTGGGAGGGGCACGACTGGACGGTCATCCTGGGAAAGGGTCTATAGGAAAACCTATTTTATTGACTAATTTGTTTTTGCTCTCCGGAGTTAAGATACAAAAAGGTGAGCTCAATTGTCAGTTGTTGGTCCCCAGTCGTTTCTTACAGTGCCAAATTGGAAACCTGTCAGTGCTGTATCAATTGAATCGACCAACTCAGTACTAAACTTTGGTTAATTTGCCACAGATTTACTCATCAGATTGTCCAAACGTTCTTACTTTTGCATGGGTATTAAATTACGTTATAACCTACTGTATCAAATGTTTGTATTGCTATTTGTGTAATTCAAGAAGAATGGTTCTGTGAATTTGGATGTAATTTTGGGTCCACCGATTATGCCGTTTAGTCTTACTTTAAAACTAGGATCAATGACCATAACGTCTGGTCTTTCCTCCGCTTAAAAGTTCTTATTTACTTGTCTCAGCAGATTATGTTCTACAGACGGAATTGTGTGTATGTGTTTGTGCGTGTGTTTGGGTGTGTGAGTACATAAGCGTACGGGACTCTTCAAATTGGGGGGCAGAAAATTTTGCTCGAATCTCAAAAAGCTGCCCAAAGACAAGGGCGTGGATCCATCTCCAAAGACGGGGGGGTGGGGTTCACCATATGCAAATCACCGTCATGGGTGAGGGCTCTAAGGGGAGGGGTGTCGCCCTCCCCTTTGGAAATTTTTGCAAAAAAAAAATATAGATGCAAAATGGTGCTACATTTATTGCTAAATTTGAGTTGGATATATTTCCAAGAATTTCTACTTCTTTAGGAA
>WURT03125814.1:0-11637 GCA_009936505.3 Holothuria glaberrima | reverse complement strand
ATACATCTATATATGATATATATATATATATTATATATATATATATATGAATATGAAATGTACTGCGAAATACCGGTTAAACTGTTGCCAATACCCACTACACCGGAATCATGGTTTATGTCGGTAAACCGTCGCACCAGCGGTGGGTTCCTCCTACCTACCGCCGCTTCACTACCACCTCCCTTGATCCACCCAGAGAAGTGCTACACCCACCGTGCTGGCGCATTTGCCAATAGTCCAGAGATGTTGTTGGGCCTCTATATTATCTGATTGTACAATGGCTAATTTCTTCCACAAACTTTACCCTACATTTTGAACAAAGCTGTTGAGTGAAATTAAAACCAAATTTGCGTCTGGAGTCCCCCGCACTATTTGCAAGTCATACAATTCATTAACCAAACCTATTTCAACATCTAACCAGCATATCTTCAAATATTATTTAAGGATTCTGTGTTTTAATAAGTAAGGCAATAAATGTAATGTATGTCTTTACAGGGAGTTGCCTGGTCTTTGTTTACTAGCCTATAGCACCATATGCTACATTTCATCCCTGATTATCCGCTCATTAGTGTGTTTATACATATCAATGGATGCTTGAAAATTCCGTATGGTAGTACTTAACTAAAATGGAAAATATTCATTTAACAACAAACGTCAACAAAACTCGACAAGAGAGTCTGGTTTCACTTTAAAGAGATGTACGGCACATCGACAATACTTCGACCATTTGTTCTCATTCTTCAGTGTGTTGCAGCATGATACGCAGGCTTGACCGTCACCCCTGGGCCGAGATGGGTCTGAATTTCGTAGATTTTACTCTATGGAAATAAATATACCACATCCAGCGACCCCAGCAACCTCTGCTAGACAGCTAGACCAAAGGTGAAAAAGCGACATTTTGAACAATAATACTGTATTGTTTGAAGTTTCTTCTCAGCTTTGTTAGTTGTATTCGTATGCTTTTTGTATTGTGGGTTTGTTTGTTCCTTGCCTATGTTTACTATGTGATTCATTTTACATTGAAGGGATCAATTGCAACAGGTAACACATAGTAATATATTTCAGGTAAAAGTATTGAAAGTTTACAAAAAAACAAACAAACAAACAAACAAACAAAATAACTGACAAAACAAGAAAACTGGAAAAACTGACACACAACTGATAAGAATAAGAAAGAGAATATTTTACTGAATAAAACAGAAAAAAAGGTAAAACAATGGAGAATTAGTCACGTGGGGACAAGTTCAAGTAATCAACCTCTCGTGGTAAAGACGGAGAGAAAACACTTTATGGTGAAGTATTTTAAAAGAGATTGTCATGTGCAGGGACACATACCATTTTTTTGTGGAATCCTTCAATCCAATGAGCTTACTTTCATCGTTAAATTCACCGACTAATAGGTAACATCACGCCAAAATGTTGTATCCCGACTATTCGAGCACAGTCTGACAGTGGACTTAATATTTGCAATAAACATGCATAAAAATCCCGTTAAGCTGATGTGATATCCCTATAGTCTTGAAAATGACAAAAAATCGAATTAAACAAAGTAAGGTTTTAAATCATTTAAAAAAAATTGGAAAGATTCCATACAATGTGCTTGAATCCTTTAAGTCAAGTACATTGATACGGGCAACTCGTTACATCCAAGAATGCTCTAACGGTAAAGCGAAGTAGGACGGGTATTAAACTTTACCTACCTTCATATTTTTCAAAAGTTAATATACATTAAATGCACTCATGCAAAAGGACTTGCACACGTTAAAGACCTACGTATTTTTCAAGATTTCCATTTGATGTTAAGCTCTCTCTTTATGAATTATTGATACAATGCTTGTGACTCTAAATTAGGACGGAAGGCTATTAACTAATTTTCGACATACGTTGTAAGCACGATAGCTAACATGCGTTTTCGACTGGTACTGTAGTTAAGGACTCCTCACAACAGAAGACGACAGACAGACAGACATGTAAAAATTAAACGGGTCTGGAAAGATTAGGGATTAATAAAGGATTAGTTAGCAGTTTTGAGAAAAGAAATGAAATGAACATAATACTATTTTGGTGTGTACAATTTAGATTGGCAGGATAAAGTAATTGTAGACCGTTTCTTTCTCTTCCCAGTGCTCTGATTTAGGGTAGGGGATAAATGAGACCAATGATATTAAGGGGGCGTACCCCTGGGCGTAGTTTCATTGTGAGGTTTATCCCTCTCAGCACTGAATAAAATCATTGAAAACTGTACTAGCATTATACCAGCTGACAGGTTTGTCTTACCTTCGTATCAGGTAGTCGGGTATCGAAAAGTACGCCTCTTTTTCACTACCATACTGTATTACGAATGCAGATAATATAGATGCAGGAGAAAAAGTCGTCCGCGTGGAGTTCAAAGTATGTCTCTCCTCACACCGATTTTGTCACAAGTTGTGAGTCAAAAACCACATGCACTAGATTTCATAGCCGTGTAGGAAGCAGGGGAGCTAAGGCTCCTCCAGTGAAAAAAATGTGGTTGTATGCTTCCGCCCCCACTATTCCATAGTGAAAACCCCTATTTCCTCCCTTCGTGAAAAATGTCACAAACAGCCGTAATTTGCACAATATGTGCCATCAAATTGCATCTAAGGGCCCTCAAATATGTCCCAAAGGTGAGGTGGAAATCCCTTCCCCAGACTGTCCCAAACAACGTTCAGCCCACTCCAACCGAAAAAGCTTCCTCGCCTTTGGGAGATTGTGAGCGGAACAAACTAGCTTAGTAGCTGTTTTGGGGCTAGAGTAGGGAGGGGGTAAGCCACTGTATGGTTGACTTGATAAACATGAGCGAAGTGGGTTAAAGATCAGTTACCAAATCTGAGGATGACATTGTTTCTCAAGAAAAAACCGCCATACAAACCTCTTTTCCTCCATTGGGACATAAGACTGGAATGCAGGAGGATGTGTCACACTCCGATCATGCAAGACGTGCTTGTTTGTTTGTCTATGTGTGTTTGTGGGCGAAGAAGACAAATAACCAGCCTACGTCCGAAACTATTTTGCATACAATGGGGCAATGTACTTAACAACAGTGTAAACAGTAGGCTATGTACCGTAAAAGATACCTGTACCTTGTCCTTTGTACTGAAAAACAAACTTGCAGGCTTGCTTCCTTCAAAACGAAAGCCATGTTCTGGTTCCTTTTCCATCTCATCTCATAATTTTACCATAATTTCAATATCTTCCCATTGACGACTTTTATGTGTTCTGTTATTTTAGGCGTTCCTTGGTGCTGGTGGTTGCACAGTCGTTGCGGGAAGTTGTTCTTGTAACTTCCTGGCCAGTGGAATTTTTGTGATTTTTTTTATCTGCTATTTTGTGTTATTCCCGCATTTTGAAGGCTTGGCTTATAACATGGTGGAAAATTTGCAACAATTGAGCCCTATTTAAATTCCAAGAAAGCACTTCGACACAAAATATTATTATCTAACCTTGCCAGGTGTTTGCGGTCTGTAAATTTAAAGACAGAATTAACGACATATTTAGCGCATCCAGCAATCTGAATTTACTTCATGAATCTGTCATCGTTTTGCACCCCTAACGTAATTACGTTTGCAATGTAGCTGAACCTGTTTCTCGCTTGGTAGCCACCGTTAATACCAGGTGAACACGACAACTTTTGTGTTAACGTTGAACTGTCGGTCCCTCGTGGCGCAACTTCCTTCCCAATCGGCGTTCCACAGCAATATGATTTACTAGCCGAACATGCTTCATCGGGTTATCATTAGCGTTATGATTAAAGTGATTGTCCCATAGCTGCCTTGGACCATATTTTATTCTTTGCCTTCCGTCCTCAGCGGTGCTATAAGAACTTATTTTGGAAGTTTCGACTACAAATTGGAAAAAAAGAAATCTCATTTCTCTAGAGTTTTGGTATTTTGCAAATATGGTGAAGGGAAGGAAACGAGATAACTCCCTGACGACCACTTTTTAAGGACTGATTCATGGGAGAAATATGTCACCCTGCTCACCTGCCCAAACGGTTCCCAGGCTCGGTATGGCGCCATTTTACCTGGGCGTACCACAACAAATGAACCAAAACAAGGGGGTAAAACTTCACGATACGGTGCCTCAGGGTATACAGATATGAATTAGAGACTTAGAAAGATACAAATGCTGGTGGAGTTGCCATCTTCACAGTGTCCAAATTTTTGCAGTTACCATTGATTCATTTTGCAAATTTTGCATTCATCTTCCTGTTTGATGTTTTTGGCAGTTTTATAAAAAAAAACTAGCAGGTTATTAGAGTAAAAACGATAGATGATGTTGTTCAATCCTTTTGATCACGTGATCGCGATGAAATCGACCGTCGGGTCCTTTCTTTCGTTACCCCAGAAGTAGATATTCAAAAAGTCAATTGAAATTTGAATCTGTTGTATCACTTTGATCGTGGTAGTGAGCATTTAAAAAATCTGAATTGCAGCGACGAGGCCGATCGAATTCAGTGATTTAGCCAGTCGAGAGGACGAAGTTTTTCGCTCAACGCTATGAAGTTAGAGCAGCAGCCCCAGGAGTGCCTGAGATTGGGTCTGAATAGGGAATGTTTACAGAGCCACTGTCCGGAAAGGCTCTCCTCTTGTCTTATACATTAAAACAACGCCGGCATTACATGTCCCATTCTTGGCCCACATGTCTATTTGACATTTTTGACAAACAGCTATGTTTTGCCAAATTTGGGTTAACCAGAACATCTTAGGGTTACTAAAACCTTTTGCAAAAATATTAGAATCCTTGCGATTTCAATAGCTTCCGAAAATATAGTGAGGGCCCTTTCGCCCATTTATTATCCTTTCAAATAAATGGACCCTTTATGCGTGTATAAATAAACGTGTCTGCAATCCGTTCCATTCATTCATAAGTGCAAGCAAGACTTGTCTGGAATTGCCTACGTAGCAGGCTGTACTGCATATTCCCTGTTCAGTCATATCCCCAGGGAAGCTGAGGAGCTGAGCAAATAGAGTCCTCGCCGCGGCTTCAACTAAGTTCGCGTATATGGCTATACGACAGAAATCAGCCCATGACCAAGTTACGTGACGTCTGACCTTCCTATCATGTCCTAGATTTAAAACAGGATATTTACAAATTGAAATCTAAGCATTTGATCCAAAATGTTTGAGACTAGTTTCCTGAATATGAACCGAGACCCAGATAAAAGATTGGTCAACGAATTGAAGTTAGCTTTAATTATGTCCGAGTTATACGCACTTTTGGAAAGTGAAAACAAAAAGCGTGAACTTTCATTTCCACGTTTTTGGCCTCTACAAGATATTCGATGCTGAGGAAAAGCATTTTTTTCCGAAAGTATGCTAGACCGAAAACAAAAATATTAGGAGTCGATAAGTTTGAACCCCAGTGCCTTTAAACTCTTTAAAACCTCCTTAACCTCATTTTAAACATGTTTCGAACTACAAATCAAAGTGATTTGTCGCTTTTTCTTACTTTAATCTTCGTGGCAGGAAAATAGATACATGTGTGACTGGCCACGCGTCTGTTGAACCTTCCACGGAACTCGCAAATCAAGGCAGAGCTCCCATAATAAAAGTCGCCCACTCGTGCATTTACAAATTATTTGATCATCCCCCGAGTTTACCGCCGAGTTATCTGGTTCCCATATGGTACGTTCGCGTATGACTCTTTTTTCCCTCCCAAGACTAGCTCCCATGTCTTCTTGGTGTGGGAAATAAGAATATTCTCGTGTGTCGTTGGTTCCTCAATCATACGCTCTTCACGAGTCAGTGATCAGTAAATTAAAATGTTTAGGCGAGGAGCATTGCATCTCCGGGGACCTATTGTCTAATCTTGTCGTTGAGCCATCAGAAAATGTCTTCTTTTCGAGCGTAAAATTGATCCCCGCCTCTGACCGGTGTTAACCCCATCGGTAAAAATGGTGCAACATTTCACACATTACGTCTATCTGCAGGCGCTAAAAGTGATCATTGTTGTTTTCACATAAAATTTCGAGAGTTATTTTCGTCTCTTTTATAAATCGTCATGTTTTTGAACACACTAACACTTTTAATCTCTCGTCAGATGATGTATGTGAAAGTGGAGTTAAATGCCATTGTACTTGCGCGTTATAACAATGCCGCACTCTAAAGTAGTTAGAAAGGAAATTTTAAAAGATAGACACTCATCACCCAGAGTATATTTTAGTTTGGGAGTATCAAAATTCTCAGTTGGCGACTACTCTTTCGTTGACATCAAAGTTTTATTATTCAAAAGAGCAGAGTAGGTCACATTCCACACAATGCAGAGAGAGTACTTGGATAACACATTATAGCCTTGTATGCTCACCAGGACTGCAGGACATGACCTTAAGCAATAAAATAGATTTGTGTCTGCAGAAGGAGGGGCTTTATAAATACAGTAATGGGAGGAGCTACAAGTTGCATAGTTGGGAGAATTGGAACTGTCTGGGATGATGATGATGATGATGATGACGACGACGACGACGACGACGATGATGATGATGATGATGATGATGATGGTGATGATGAGAAGTTATAATCATGGAGCTAATACCCTTAGCTCCATGGTTATATTAGATAGCAATATGAAGGGTCAATTGCACCTGTACGCGCAATTTTACGCGCAATTTTTCGAGTAAGTGCAGTGATTTATGTCGGACATTTAGGGACGGACCGTTCACGACGATATACGTAAATGATGTATGGGGAGCCTGCACCAAAGGTCAAAAGGTCAAATTCAGCGAACGCGCTAGTTGTTCTGGAGGACAGCGCGCCACGCACCACATTGCTATACTGTATAACCCAGAGTCCGCGTTTGTTGTTTGTCCTCCAGAAGGTGGTTGCGGTTGTTGACTTTTGCACGCGTGCAAGCTCCCTACAGTAAGTAATCAGGAGTCGATCAGTATCATAAGTCGATCACTGCGTTCTACACGCTAGCACAGCGTGTAGGCGTTGTGCGATGCCAATGTAAGGATGACCTACAACGCCTATTCAATTCAAACAACATAAAAAACAAGCATTTGCCCCATCATTTTTCTTGTTCAAAGCAAAATTATCACTCACACCAATTTTTCAACTTTCGGCATTTGAATGAACTAGAAATTTGCGAATGTTACCAAACATGATGACCAATTGTCTTTGATGAAGCTTTCAGTAAAAATGTTGGTAAAAAAGACACCATTCTCTTTGTTTATTAACGCTACTGTTCTTAAATGTGGTAATTAGTAGTATTTTGTCTGCTCTTTTTCTGTAGTGATTGACTCAAGATTCATTCATTAACATTGTGTTGTGTACTGCCACCCACAATCAGACAATTTAAAATTCATTTTCTACGAAATACTCAATCCAGACAGCACTAAAATACAGCACAATGATGAAGACACACTGGAACATATAACTGTAAAGTTTGTTTCAATTTATTGAATTTTTTTTTATCTTTTTCTGTCTTAATGGACGTTAAGTGATCGATCATGATACCTCCAGTATATACATAACAACGATATTACAATGGAATATGTAAACGGTGTGTGCCCGGTATACGTAGTAGTTGCATTTATTCCTGTCGTTGCGTCGCGTTGCGTGTATCTATGTATACGGTCTATTGCTTCTTTCATACATTCATAGAAGGTGAGTGCGCGGGTGTGGGCCACTGCCAAAAATGCAGCTCGGTACTCAAATATCAACAACCTATTCCGTCTGCTGACGAAATACCGCATTGGAATGACGGAGAGTATTCTGTACCCCCTCCATGTGCCCACTCTTTTTATGGTGTAGTATCTGTCCCTCTCTTACCTCCAAAGTGGCCTACAGTATGTCAGAGGAATGACCGAGCCCCGTAGCCAGGGTGGCTCCCTATAAACCCCCACCCACCCAGAAAATGAAAATTATTATTACCTTGGTGAATTTTATTATATATTTCGCCCCTTACAAAATATTTCGCCGGTTAGAAGCTATCACCGTTTTCTTCATTTCCATGTGTGGTCACTAACTTGTTAATGACACTTTAAAGGGAACAAGCAGTCCCCAACTTACGTTGCTTTACACGTAAACCAAATGTTACAAATCTCCTCTAATTCCTATTACAAGTATCTTTCATGTTTCAGAACACAAAGGTGGCATTCTCAAGGTAAACAAAGGGGGTTATTTTGCATTAATTTAAAACTTCAGCTGGAACATTGTTGTCACATAATTTAAAAGAGTCATTCATGCATTATGATACCCGGGTATACTACTTAACTTTGGAGTGACTGCATTTTCCCTTTAAGTGTGACTACTCCACTTATGATTAAATAGGTTATACCACAGATTATATGCTACATATGTTTACATGGTCTTGAAAACAGGATACCAGTACTGGGTTGCAAGTTGTAAAAGTTTGAAACAAACCGGCTCACTGAGTCCGCTGCCTGATGGCTTCAGTTTCAGTTATGTTCTGCTTTATAATCAGAGGCATGGCCGTACGGGCCCCGGGGCTGGGGCGGCCTCCTCCAAATGTCAGAAACCTGACTTAATCGTGCAAATATTTTATGTCAGTCGGGCCGGAAATTGGACAATTAAATTCTATACTCCAGGCTCTGGAGTCAGGCAAATTAAAAATCACCGTCCTCCTTGAGAAAACACTCCCGTACGGCAATGATCAGAGGTAGGTGCATATTCACTTGATGAAGGGGTTAGAGGGTCAGCCCCATGAATAAATGAGAAATCAAATTATGCCAAAATCACCTGCTTCTTTGACAAATATTTCAATATGTTTCCCTGTCCTCAAGTTACATACCTTATGACTGATAAAAGCCCTGGGCTGGTCCTGGACTTCATGCAAACGGTCTGTAGCCGAGTCTGAACCTCACCGCCTCCTCCGACCAGGTCTGTTTGCAATTCCCTTCTCCAACCAAATCCTGGCTACGCGCCTGATCAGGGGTGTGGGATTCAAAACAAGATCCCTCTGCACAAATAATACTTTTTCTATCAAAGACACAAAAAACCACTCAGAGACAAGCTGAACAAGTAAATGTTCACGCATAGGTAGAGACATATATAAGAAAAATACGTACACATGTACAAAGTATCTTATTCGATTGTTCCTACAAAATGCAGGTTGCGCTTCTAAGGTTCGATTGTGAAACCGAGGAACTTGGATAGATGAATAGCGACTATGGTATATCTCGTGAAACGTAAGAAAACACGAAACTTTCAATGCAACCGCTTCATAAGCAGGGAGTTCTGTTGCAACTCCCTGTCATAACCATATATCCCTTCCGTTTTATTGCTTTCCAATTAAAATGACCTGGACAAACGTATGTGATAACTATCTATAGGCAGGCCAGTAGCCAGACAAGTTTGTGAAGGGGGACGAGATAGCTTCCAGGGGTAAAGTATTTTCTTAGGGGACGAGATACACTAGGATGAATTAGGGCAATGACAACTTACTTCTAAGTTTTTAGCTTAGCAAAAATTTGTCTCCCTCTCAGCGGGTACTAGTTTGATTCCAAGAAGGATGAAAAGTACATAAACTTACCCCTCATCTTACCTTCAAAGACACACAAATTTTGCTTTATCCTGTCTTTCATTGATCGGAATTCAAAGAGAAGTATTACGTTTGTGAAAAGGAAAATATTTTCATTTCTTTAAAAAGATGGTTTATACATGTAGAACAATAGGCAAATTTTAAGAAAGTTTAGCAGGGAAAGTTAACTTTCAAGAAATATGGATCTCAAAGAAAGAAATTCAATTCTTTGTCGCTCATGAGTAGTATGTTCATCCAGGCCTTTCCACTTTTAAATTATACAACAGTTTGATTCTAGTAACTGACTATGCAAAAAAAAAATATGAAGTGAGTAAACTTTAAACCGAAGTTGTCTTTAACAGTTTAAGCGAACGAAAAATCTGAATATTGAATTTTAGC
Organism: Holothuria glaberrima; assembly: GCA_009936505.3. Lineage (NCBI taxonomy): Eukaryota > Metazoa > Echinodermata > Holothuroidea > Aspidochirotida > Holothuriidae > Holothuria > Holothuria glaberrima. The sequence continues at coordinate 1,737 of WURT03125814.1, read as the reverse complement.
CATTGCTACACCTTTGGAACATAAAAGTACAGAAATATCGGTTTATCATAGAAAACATACACGTCTAGCCGTCTAGTTCATTCTTTTAAAGTGCATTAGATTTATCGGTCATGAACTCTGTTTACTCTAATTTCTCAGATCAGTTTAGAAGATTATTTTTAAATTAGACAGCTTGTAGTTCACATTAACAAATGTAGGGCAATTTGCACATTTCGATCAAGTTTTTCTGTGTTATTCGAAACATTTGCTAAGCATATTGGACCGTAAAATTGGATTGATGGCTCATAACAAAAGGTTATAATACATTTTCTCGATTTAACAACATCACGTGGAGTCGATTTGAAAACCTTTCTGTAACAATGTTATTAGGTTAAAGGTAGGGTAGTGGTAGGATTGTCAGACAGGAAGCAACAACCAGAAGCCCGACAGGCGACGAGGTTAGCGGAAGGATGATGAAGCCATTGTTGTCCGCGCCACTTCAAGCCCGCCGAAAAGTTGGGGCTACTTTTGAAATGATCAGCGCTCAATGAGAGCAAAACTCATAGCCTAATCCTTACCCGTCGGGGTGACTACTCATCCTCGCAGATTACATAGCAGTACTTTTTCGTTCTGCACTAATGCTCCTCGTCGAGACTGGAAAAATTTTAAAGGGAAGGGGGCGTATGGCTCTCTCCCCCACTTGATTGAGGTCAGTCATACTCGAGTCAAAGTTTATCGCCGCTGTGATGTATGAAAAGAACATATATGATCCCATTTGACCGGCATATAATTCGTTCATACTTTACACAAAGTCGAAGTCTGAACCCCTCTCACCTTTCCAGTAGTCCAGGAACTGTAAAAATCATAAGCGAAACACGAAGACTGGACTAGAGAATACTCTATATGCTTATCTCCAAACCATACGGGTTGGAAGCTGCTCTCGACCAAGGAATGAACGCTGTTTCGGACCACCGTCCTGGGGAGGGGTCAAAGGGGGAAGGGGTTCCCCTCCTCTTTGGAAAGTTTTTGAATATTTCGAGGGTCCTAACATGCAATTTGGTGCAAAACATTGGGCAAATTTTACAGAAAATTACTTCAAAATGTTGACATTTTTTACATGGACTGAAAAGGGAATTTCGATCTTGAATTGGGGGGGGGGCGGAGGCATATTTCCGCCCACCACAGTTTTGGCTATGGGGATTTACCTCACCAGCAACTCTAAATCATAGCCCAATTATCACACATTTTAAGAGTCAAATGATGAAATCGAAGAACTCATGGCTTAAAGGCCAGCCGTCGACAAGAAGATCATGCCAATAATTGAGAATACGGGATAATTTTTTCATGGGCGGCGATCCCGGGGAGGGGGACAGGGAGACAGGGAGACATGTCTCCACAAGATTTGAGAAATTGTCAGTTGACTTTGATTTTCCCACGCTAATTAATTTGAATATGGGGTCATGCCCTTCCCCCCCCCCTATTACTGAGAAAAAATCGCCGCCTTTGATTTTTTCAGAATCCCCATCTTGGCAAACAAACGTTTCAACTCAAGTTTTCGGAGGGAGGGGGATATTACTTGCATCTCTTTAAAAAAAAGGGTTCATCTGTTACATGAAGTATAACCTCTCTGTCCTCGTTACAGAGGGGTAGCCAGCGGGGGGCTCCCCCAGTTGAAGCTCCCGCCCCCACTTGCCCCCCAATGAAATTACAGACCGAGAAAAAATATTTTAATACACGCCAAATATGTATGTCTACAGG
>WURT03125803.1:0-11637 GCA_009936505.3 Holothuria glaberrima | reverse complement strand
TAATGGTGCTTGGCTAGTGATCTGTTTATTTTTTTCTGGAAGTTTTGGTCCAAGGCCCCATGTCCTAAGTCATTTGAAGTCATTTAAAGTTATATGACACTTGTACTAGTAAATACAAGAACCAAGGGACCCTTGGTTGCAGATATGAGCTTCTCTACCATTGGGGCTCTAGTTTATGATTTAAAAATTTTCTTTCCTTCAATAGACTTAGCTTGTTGCAAATAAGAACACATAGAATTGACTCTGTTCGGTACCAGTATTTCCTACTACTGTAATCTTAAAAGAAAAATTGTTTCTGTACTGTGTACTGTACACAGTTGCTTTTTTACAAGTGTTTAATTTAAGTACAGTACTGTATGCAATTCACTTTGCAGAGATGTATACCTCCTTGGTAAATGGAGGGGTGGGGTAACTTTGTAGATCCTGCCCTTGCCTCCTCCACCCCACATGTATAGATTTTGGCTGGTATGTTACTGCATTAACTTCAAACAAATTACAGCACTGTCGTAAATTTAGCACAAACATGGGATTTGTCCTCCCCTTGGTGGACCATATCCCCAAAATTACAGCTTTTTGAGTCTCAAAATTTTTGAAAGTTCAGTACTGACTTGAGCCATAGTACAGTCCAGAAAGTGGGGGGAGGAAAGGGGGTTGCAGGGGAAGGTTACCATTTAATGCACCATGTCTGGATTTTTTAGAATGACTGATTCATCATTGCATAAATACACCTGTATTTTCTTGGTATTATAATTAATTAGTAATGTTCCTGCCTTTCCATGTATATTGTATGTATATTGTGTGGTATAAATTGCCTTGTACATGGTTTCCTTCTTCATCTCAATTTCGCTGTTCATCAAGGTCAGTATTGCTGTTACTATGGATGGTTGCTAGGTGGGGCAAAAATAAATTAAGAGTTCATGTTCAGAACTTTGTACTTTAAATATGTATGTGCTGTACAGTATAGAATTCAGTCACTTTAGTTTACATGATAAGTATATACATGACATCACAGAAACTGTTAAACAGGTATTTCATAGTGGGGAGACACTGCTCATTCAGCAATGTTGTAGTTACAGTGTTATACATGTTCATGTTCTCTAAAGCCTTGAGAGGTGATAGACTGTTCTAGTATACCTGTACCTCTAGTACTGTACTGCAGTTTCATATTGACAAGGGTATGTACAGTAAAGATGTCCTTAACACATTGTACAGCAGTTAAAAAAGTTGAAACTGCAAGTGGAGTCACTCAAATTTAAATCTGTTTAAAGTAGCCCTCCAGAGATTTTAGATTCAGGTTTTCCTGGAAAGGGGTTTATTAAAGAAGAGATGAACACCTCCTCTTGCAAAATTTTTCTTAACAAAGATGAAGGATGGTTTTTGTTAAAAGGTAAATACTATACAACATTGGCAAAGCTTTCAATTGTAGAAGGAATTCAAAATTAGATCATTCAAAACTTAATTAGTCAGGAAAATTTGTTGGGTAGGGCATTGAAACCTGTGGGTTATGATACCTGTAGCACTATTAGCTACCCCTTCTTGTATGTGAAAAAAAGCCCCTGCACGTCATGTGCGTACTAGTGATAGGCAATACTTGTTGACATTGTGAAACATCGTGTTCATTAGCAAGCAAGCCTTACATGAAATGGGCTTGGACCAGATGCCTGTCTAAGTCATGCTTTGGCACCTGGTGATACAGATTTCAGCAGCACCAGGTGGCATGTTTTCGTAACCTACCTTACTGTAGGAACTTCCTCCTTCACTTAAAACCATTAAAAGTGCAAACTATATTTGATGATTTAGAATGATAACAATTCACTATGAAGACTGAGTATCCTGGTATTACAAGTATATGACATACTGTATACTGCACAGACCATTTACATAAAACATGTGAATTAGCTCACAAATTTGTGGTTTGGTACCCCTTTATAAGCTTTTTTTTTTTTTTTTTTTGCACATTTTTTTTTTTTTCTTTTTGCACAAATCAAGCTCAGGACGAGGCTCACTCACTGAAGTAAAACACTAAACTCACTTGTGAATTTTTAGGAAGATATGACCAGGTGTTTTGTACGAAAATTGGAGTTGCCTGGTCATTTATTTTTGATTCAAACCAGGTGCTAAATGAAGGGAACTGTGAGGTAACCATCATGGTGCCTGCTAAGGTTTGGTTGCCAGAGAAGCAGAGACTGTACTTCTGAGGAAAAAATAGATTTGGATTAGGCCCGTAGCCAGACAAGGTACTGACTACTGAAGGGGGCGAAATGGCATCCGGAGAGGGGGGCCAAACATTTTTTCAGGGGGCCAAATGTATAAAAATGTATGAAGTCAATGGCAACTTGAAACTTCTTAAGGAGGGGCAAAAATTTTCAGGGAGACTCTTGCCCCTTGCCCTCTCCCTCCCTGGCTACGGGCCTGATTTGGCTGCTTCAGGATCAAAGTACTATAGTAGGGCAGTCTACTGAATCTTCTCTTATATGTAACAAGGGAAAGTGAAAGTACTGAATCATATTGTTGTAGTACCCCTTGTCCCCACACACACACACACCTTTTTAGACTAATAGAAATTTAGAGGTACCTGTACTAGCAAATTAGTATAAAGTTTGTTAAGGGGTTGTTTTCCCATTAACTTCTGATATTAAAGGATTTATACATCCTTTTTTTCTGCACAGGGAACGTGTTACATCAAAGGAGCACATTTGATTCACCAGAAACTTACCACTAAATGCCAGTTGTATCATACTGTAAGGTACCCTACCATTGACCTTTGATCTCCACCACCCCTCTTCCCACCAATGATTCCTGCCACAGAAGCCTCCGGCTGGCCTTGAAGTACTTGACTACATGAGCCCTGGTTGTTGTTGTTTCCCCCTGCGTCGCCGAAATCCAAACGGGCCAAGAGCCGAGAGGACTCGTTCCAATGGACTGACTTCCTTGCCATCAACGTCAGCTACTAGTACATCATGGATTTCTCCTGACCCAATTATACCGGTTGGTATCAAAGCGGTTAGTAATTTTGGTGACCATTTGGAAGGTGATCTGTATATTTTGACCAAATGATGTGAATTTTAATTAATATGGGGACTTTTCTTTGGGGGTGAGGTTGGTTTTTTTTATAGGGGGAGGGGTTGGTATGGTTGAACATTAAGGCATTATGATAACAGAAGATGTAGCATAAAACTTTCTAATAAGTTGAAGCCCTGATGGTATATTGTGTCTAAAATTTCTCAGATTTTGGACCAAAAAGGGGTGTATACAGTACTGTACAGAACAGTATTTAAACAGCAAATTTTTGTGTTTAACCAGTGTTGATATGATTAATGTTTACAACCAACCTTTTCCTTTGGGATTGGACTTTACGGTATCGAAATTAAATTGTATTCAAAATCGTTGGATGTCAATAGTAATTGTTTAATCCCCCACTGAAAAATTTTTTTTTACTATAATTGCAATGAGTGTTCAAACTTCCTTAATTTTGATAAAAACCTCTATTGTTAGGACTGATATTGCAGCTATTTATTGATTTATTATTGATTTTGACAAAATATTGAACCTTGCTCTAGTGTTCTTCATGTTCATGCCTTAATGGTACTTTCTCTTCTCCAGGAAGAGGATATGACAATTGCCTCACTACCACCGGAACAACAAACCTTGTCAGAAAATGGTAAGATTTTATGTCATCATTCGGGTAGCGGGTAGTCCCATTTGTCAAGGGTAAGTTTACAAATCACATAACAGACTTATGCTTGCCCCTTGATACTGTACTCTACCTAGATTGGTTGTATCAGGCTATATACATACAGCTGGTAGTTTCCCTCTTCCTTTGTATCCCCCACCTCCACCTTTCATTTATCTTCAGCTCCAAAACTAGACCCTTGGAGGCTGGGGGCCTGCTCTGAGTTTTTTTTTTTTTTTTAAATCACCGTTCACACATGCAATCATTTTACTACTTAAAAGTGTCTTTCTGTCTCATTTATTGTAAACTCTTATTGTAAATTATATCCTTTCACATACTTCTTGCACAGGAGTTTTTGAGGTAATAATGAAGTCATTAAGAGTGTTCTTACAGTAAAATTTTGTGATAACAGAATAAGAAAATACTGGAAAGACCATCGTTAGTATGATTTCATACAGCATTGATGGCTTACAGTATTGGCTGGGGACAAATAATAATTCAAAATTGTTCTTTACCTGTGAGGCCATGGTGGGGTAGGTGTGTATCAATAGTTGCAACTGTCTGACATAGTGTATTTGTGTGTTACAACTGTTGTTTTGTGCATCACATTTATGACAATAGTGATTTGCACACTGTCATGGGACATCTTTTAGGGAGAGGTGAGGGGGATGATTGAGCAGGAGGAAGGAGACAGTTTTGTGTGTCCTTCATTGTGATGCCAAGTTGAGTCTGGTTATGAGTAGGTAGTGGAATAGTTTCAAGAAATTAGAATATATCACAAAATGCTGTGCTCTACAGGGGGTGTAACACTTCAATTTCTGTTTTAATTCTATATGTATATTTATTAGTTTATTGATGCTTGGGTGTTTTCCCTCTTTGCACCTCAATTGCAGCAGGTCACACTTCTCTGTTTGCAAAACGTACCATCATTATTTACATGGTGCTAGGTATTCTTTAAAGTGAGATCTTGTGTGTGTACTTCAGCCCCATTGTGAAATGGAAGTCTACAGTACTCTTGTTGTTGAGAGCTGTCCGGTAGTAAAGTATAAATTTGGGGTGCTGTAGGTCTGAATGGATGAGACATGATTGGTTTATATGAAAGAACTAAAATCAATAAAAGGACCTTTGTATACAGAGTAAGTTTGATAGGGTTATTTGGAGATGTTGCACCCACTCTAATACTATATAGCAAGAGTTCAAGGGAAGGTGTTTGTGGATGTGGTCTTCTGTATATATGTGATGAATGACAGGCTGGGGTAGGCCCAAGGTTTTCATGAATTGTTAAGGTTGGGTAGATTTTACCTGCTATACTAATATTTATATTGAAAAACATCTGAGTGGTTTGAGTGGGATGCCAGAAAATTAAAATAAATAACGGAGTGCTAAGTCTGAAGGAGTCATTCTGAGATTCTGCACCCACACTGTTTAATACAATAGCAGGAGGTCAAGGAAAATGTCTTAGAGGTATTGTGGGAGGCGTAAGAGTTTTTATTGTCAAGGCTGCCTGCCATACAGATTTTACCTGTTACACTAATCATTGCATGAGTTGTTTTCTTTTTTTTTTGTTTTTTTGTTTTTTTTTTTTTCATAAGTAGCATAATTTACAATCTCAGAGATAAGCATTTTAGTGACTAAAGAACCATTCTGACATATTTTGTCTTGACCACAAATGGTTCACGCTATAAAGTTTTTATAGTACTGTGACATACAGTAAAGGCATGATTCAATCAGGGACTGTTGTCGAGTCATTCACGCCTACATTGGTAAAGTAGCTGAGTGTACAGATAAGCATTTTGTGCAATTTCTTGCTATTTAAGAATGATTAAGCAGGGTTGAGTAGCAGGGATAATGTCTGTGGTCCCCTATCTCACTAGTCCCCCATCTCATTGGTCTTTCATCTCATTGGTCCCCCATCTCATTGGTTGCTCATCTCATTGGTCCCCGTCTCATATCCGTAATCCTAACGCCTAACCCCTAGTCCTATCCTAACCCTAACCCCTAACCCCTAACCCTAATGAGGAGGGGGAATAATGAAATGGAATAATGAAAGGGAGAACTAATGAGACAAGTCAAGCTAAATGGGGGACCAATGAGATACAGGACTATAGAAGGGACCCTGTTTTTGAGAGAATGTTTGAGAAAAAAAGACATTTTTAATGCCTTCCCGGCCTTGTTTTTCAAACTTATTAATCACCTACTGTAAAACTACATCAAGACTACAGTAGATGTGGATATGTTAGGTTAAGTAATGGGCAGTGTTGGCACTAGGTCTCAGAATTTGAGGATGGGGGGGGGGTGGGGAGGGGAAATTCTCCTCCAAAATATTTTGATTGGATTTCAGCTGTTCAAAACTAGTCAGCATATGGAGGTTTAATGTTATTTTGTATTAAAAAAAATGGCTTTTAATTGAGTTGACTGCATATTTCCTTTGAAACCTGCACATCAAAGCATCTGTTATCTCTGATGGGTACTTATAATCATTTTATTTCCCAGCAACCCCATTGTGTTTAGTCCTACTAAGTACTTGTTTAAAGCAAATATTGTGGGTTGACCCCACCCTTCACCTTGTCAATTAAAGATAATTATTGCTGATAATGGTTACTAACAATAGCTTGTATTCTAACAATAGGACAAGGTTACGGAAGGTGGTGTGTTTTTCACCAATGAGCAGGTGCCGTTACAATTTTGTACTGAATTTTAATCATTTTGAGGTTTAAATATTCACTGTGTGTATTTGTTTTCACACATTACAGGGTTGAAAATATTTTGTGTCATTTTGTCACAGTATAGACAAGTTTGCTCATCTGAAATGGTGTCAGGGCCGGCTCTGGAAGATTCAGTTGTCTGAGCTGAAAATTTTTGTGGCCTATTACCAAGAAAATGTGTACTAGTCAGTATAAATACATGTACAGTACTACAGTACTGTGTAAGGGACTTAGTAGTGTGCTTCGCATCGCAAATTGTGACCCAAGAAATTTCATTTGGGATGCAATTCCAGTCTTAAAGTAAGCTTCCCAAATATTGCAAACCAATGCTTTTCAGGCTCTGCCTAAGTTATAACTATTCTGATGAGTGTAATAATTGCCGTATTGTTTGAAGCAGAAGCAGAAGCAGAAATCTTCCACCTTGGCCTGACAATTGAAACGCGAGTCAACTTCGCTCGCTGTATACAGTACTTGTAAATTTGTACACAAATTGTACTGAATCTGCTACTGTGGATGTGTTGATTTCAATAGAACTTTGCTAATCGAGATTGGGCTATTGCTATTCAATTAAAACATCGATAAGCAATTACTGCTAACCAATTCGCTCACACTATTTCATCCCCTGCAATGTGGCAGTGTCTTCATTAAGAAAATGAAATCAAATGGGGGATCTCTGGCTGTTGTAATTTTTTTGCATGGAATTTTTTTTTTATTATTTAAATTTCTGCAGGATACTTAAAGTGTGGTAATATTGTATAACAGGTTAGTTAAGGCAGCTCAAAAAGCTCAGGAGTATTCTGCTGACAATTATCCTCATTGTGTGATATTTCCCAGTTGAGGGACACCCTCAGTGTTGCACCGTAGCACAAAAACTATACTACAGTCTTCTGACAGGAAGTAGGCACTCTTATAATTCGAAATCAAAGCGCAAACATAAGGTAATTTGCATAGATTTGAGCAATTAAATTTTTTGGGGTGTGCCAGTTGCCAGAAAATTGAATTACAAACAAAAAAACCCTTCATTGATGTTTTAAGCATTGGGCATTCACTGGTTTGGCAGAGCACACAGTTTCCTTGTCTAGCAATGCTGGTCTTTGGTCACATGTGCAGTATTACTGAATTTCCTATTCTGAAACTGCGTAGTAAGATTGCACTTTGTGCATGTTTTTGAAAGATCTATCCTTAGCCGAAGTTTGATCTGAAATCAATAAATTAAAAGATGGATACGCTTAAGCACCAAAGATATTTAGCCACAGCTTTGCACAGTAGTTGAGTAGCAACAAAATGTTCCATAATAGTTAGTGCCTCATCAGCTAGGTGAGAGGTATTAACCACATACAGCAGGTGAATGTACATGGCAAAAATGATGTACTGTACAACTGCATGTGTACCTGTAAAGTACACTTCCTTTTGTGTGGAATAGTATGAGTAGGCCAAGTGCATGTACTCATTTCAGTGTTATAATCTATAGGAATTCTGTGATTAATAATTTTGTCATGATCAGTGACTAAGTGTGCAAAGTTGGTACAGGCTTTTATGACAGTAAAAGGTTTTGAATGTGCAGAAATACAGGAAGTGCTCCAAGTTGTCAATTTTAGAAAAATAAATCAGCAAGATTTAAAAAATACACATATAAGTACTATTCTGTTTTACAATTAAATTAAATTTTGCAAATTTATCATTTGCAACATTTGGCATGGAAGATGTTTAAATGAGTCCCATTATAAGTTATGGGAATCACTATCACAAATTATGTACTGCAGGATGATTTTGTTGGATGGGGGATAGACGGTTGTCTCCTGAAGAATTTTTATCCTGCATTGGTTTCCATGAAAAGAAAAATGTACATGTATTCATAATGGCATGTGTGTGTGTGTGATTGTGACACATCTTGTTATGAACAGTCACATCAAGGAAGGGAAACTGACTACCCTCCTATTTGATCCATTGGTGTCCCATTTTGAGAGGAAGACTCCCTATCATTTATGGTGGAGGTTAAAGGTCATCTGAGGTCACTAAAGGTCAAAACTGAACCTCTTTAATATGAATCACCAAGGTTCAAAATTTGACAACTCTTATACTTGATACATAAATGCTCCGTATTAAGAGAAAGGATTCTGAATGTTATTGGTGGAGGTGAAAGCTCATATGAGGTCCCCAGGGGTCAAACTCTGAAAACTTCATGAACACAGTATCTCAGGTTATCAAGTATGGATAGTTTCCATACTTGCCATGTAGATCTATGGATCATATTGAGTAGAAGAATCCTGAGGTTAAAGTTCATCTGAGGTCACATGAGGGATCATAAATACTGTAGATCTTGTACATGGTGCATGGATGCATCACATCATGTGCTTAGTGGTACAGGCTGTACATTTTAGGAGCCATGCAGTTTTGGTAAAGATGCTAGTGAAATGAAATCATGGAAACCTTACTTTAATTTTTTTTTTTTTTTTTTTTTGAGTTAAAGCCCCAGCAAGCAAAGGCCCAACTGAAAACCAAACAATTGTTAGCACTCAAAGGGAGTCTGCTCTCTTGTTAGAGCTTCTACCCTATGATAAAGCTGAATAGGGATTAAATACTTCCACATTCCATCTATTTTACCAGAGAGGTGTTAGGACACCTCCCTGGTTATACCATGGTTTTGTTGTGCATGGCTTCATTCTAGACTGGATGAAAAGAGTGAAGGCTTACAGTTGACACATTTTGTTAGCCCAGATTTGGGATTTTGCCACCATCTTTAATTCTCCCTGCTTGTTGCTTTTGAACTGAGGTAGATGCTTAGTCTGTTTTTAAAGCAATTAATGCGTGTCAGAATAAATTTTGGCTAATTGCTAGGTTTGATGTGTGGAAATTTTGGAGGCATTCAACATTCACATGTGCACTGTTCTATTTTTGGATTGGGTGGGATTGTAGAATTCCTTTCTTACAAAATTTAATGCATGCCTTGTCATACTCGGTGAGTTTAAAGAATTTAGGATTTGTCTGTGAAAGTTAAGTGAGGCAGAATTGTGGTTTCAACGTTATTGAAAAAGGTAATTGACAATCAGGTTGGGGGTAGTGCCTATTATGTAGTATTTATTACATGGTAGAATCTGTTGTCATTTTATGAATGAAACTGTAAAATAAAGCTCTGAATGGCATTCCAGCTGTCATTTCAGAGCAGTGTTTAAGGTCATATTTTAAGTGTTTTTTCATGTTGTGGAAAATAAAGTTGAAAGATGTAGTAGGGTGAGTGTTCCTTAAACATTTGAAGTTTATAGATTTAATGTATGGCATGTATGTATAGGAAGTTGGTCCCTGCATACAGTAGGAAGAATAATCATGAGAATTAGTGAAGGCATATCAGCAGGGAGATGTTACAGGTCAATGTGGCATCAATGGGCAGCCCTGCAACAGAGAAGGGGAAGTAGGAGATAGGAGTTTTATAAACAGAAATTGTTTGAAAAACAAAGGACAATCCTATTACTTCTGTGAAATCAACGAACTGAACAGTGACATATTTTAAAAATTGTATGTGGTTAAAAACATGGATGGGTCCATGTAGGATTGAGGTTACATTATGCCCCAAAGTGTAATTTTTTTTCAGACATGTGATATATCACTTGTTAATATGCCATCAGAGGAGGAAATAAGAGGAGATTGTAGGATTTGGCAGATTTTTAAAAATAAAGTTGGACTGACTGCTTTTTCCCTTCAAAATGGAGGACAGTGTATATTTGCTGCAAAACTATCCAAGTAAAAGGATTTATGGGTTGTACAGAAGGTACCAGTACTAAACATCTATGTAATATCACCATGCAACCCCTTCTTGTGTAAATAATAATTCCTGTTAATAAGTGAAAGTAGATTTGTGTCACATTTCCCATAACAGTGTGATGTTCAAGTATTAACAAATGTTAAGGCTGTACAGTAGCTAATAATATACCTTTGTATATATCGTGTATTAGTGCTAGTACACAATAGGACTACATGTAGTACTGTAGTGCACTGGCATAGAAGTTGCCCCTCAAATGTAAACAAAATGAAACTAGTTTCAAAACACATTATCTGCCACATATACAGTAGTAAATGTGTAATTTGCATTCCTTTCATTTATTGTGCATTCAACTTGTTTGCTATTTTTTTCCTGTTTCTTTGCCATTTGTATCTGTTTGAACCATTTACAATGTACTTCTTCTGTCTGTGATACATGGCTTATTCATCAGGTTAAATAACAGTTAAGTCAGTTGCCACATAAAATCATTGACTCCATAGAGGGTGTTAAAAGGAGACTAGAGGGTGTACTTGGATTTACTTGGCTTGGGTGGAGATAAAAAGTTACTATCACAACACTCTTTTCTTTTGACATATTTTGAAGGATGCAAGCATCACAATAATTTCATTTTCAGTTCAGTTTGATGTTCACTTCAAATCTTCTTTCAATTTCACATAATATGATTTAATATTGCGTTAGGCTGTGATAGCGGCAGAATCATGGTTACTTACCACTCAGAAGGGAAAATAGCAGAAGTCTAGAATTTTTGGTTTCAATGATAAGAAAAACCAATGCAATCATGATGCGGGGAGAGCATATTTGATCATGTGTAGATGTTGTGATGATATACCTTGTTAACACTACTGTGTATCTCAAGAATGGTTACTGTGAGTTGTCATGCTTGGTACAGTATGTGCTGTTCAGATGTATCAAATTTAGAGGAAGAACTCTGTTATGTTTTGTGGAGGTCAAAAGTCATCTGAGATCACCAAATGTGCCAGAGGTTCCTTTACATAAAATGAAGTGCAAATTACTGTTCTAATTTTTTTTTTCTTGCTATGGTTTTGTGGGTCTTTAAAATGGCTAAAGTATATTGATGGTACACATTAGTCCCAAACTTAAAGGGAAATATTGCGTTTGTAAGACTTTATTTAATCTATCCTGTTTTACAAACTATCAGGTCCCTTTCAATGAAAGAGAGGTAACTGGGGAAAAATTTCTAGCAGGTGAGCACTAATTAATAAGTATATAATCAACCTTTTTGTTACAACCGACAAATTTGTTCACCCAAACAATTATGCATGCAAAACCACATCTTCGTCACCTCTGATTTGAAATCCACCAATCATATCAATTTATCACGTTACGTCAGACAATAACAAACGCCTACTACAACATGTGAAAAATGTTCGTAAAATACGAACCAACTTTTGAGAAACTGTTAAGACACTGTCTGTATTCAAACTACAGTTAGTATACTATAAAGGGGTTCTTGAAGCTTC
>WURT03125792.1:0-11637 GCA_009936505.3 Holothuria glaberrima | reverse complement strand
AGAGAGAGAGAGAGAGAGAGAGAGAGAGAGAGAGAGAGAGAGAGAGAGAGAGAGAGAGAGAGAGAGTGTGTGTGTGTGTGTGTGTGTGTGTTGGATGACACATTTTAGCATTGTATGCTCACCAGGATATGGTAATAGGCAATAAAATGGGTTTGTGTCTGCACAAGGAGGAGCCTTACATAGTATGGGGAGCTACAAGTTGCATAGTTGGGGAATTGGAACTGTCTGGGATGACGAGAATTTCCCTTTAAGTTTTAGGTGACAAGTCTTTCGGGGCAAGTCTTATAACCCCCTCCCCCGTACATCACACCGAGCCCTTCAAAGTTGAGACGAGAAGTGGAGTGACCTGAATACCAACCTGAAATGTCTGCAATACTATCGGTCTGTCAGTACCGACATGCATATGCATCATTCATTATCAACTCGTTTTCAGTTTAACTCAACCGTAGATTTAAGATTGTTCAAAACAACGTATAGGTCTACTGCACGTAACGTGTCAACACATGCACGTTTATGTATGCATGGGCGAAAACCCCATGGCCCAAACTTGAAAAAAATAATGGCAAAAACTGATCAAAAATGCTCATAATAAACTTTATTACGTTTAGAAGCACAAATATTGCATATTTCGCATCTGCAGACCTAAAAAAATCGTTTTTTCTAAATGGAAGGGGGACCCTTCCCTTAGACTCCTCCCCCATGTTACACTCCAACAAACTCCCATGACAATCCTGGCTACGCGCCTGTACGTATGTATGCACGTGCATGGGCTCATTGGCCGCGATCCCGGGGGGACATGCCCCCAGATATTTGAGAAATCGCCCATTGACTTTGATTTTTCACACAGTAAATTATTTGAAAATAGGGTCATGTTGCCCCCCCCCCCTCCAATATTGAGAACAAATCGCCGCTCTTGTGCACGTGTCCGGTATTATGCACGATTACTGTTCGTGTATAGTAACATTTCCCGAAGAACACGTATTGAGTGATGACAAAGTTGACTCGTACTTTTTTTATATTTACAAAATATTATGTCATTTGCCCAAATATTGGGACAAATGGTATTTCCTCTGCCAGTCACAGTTTTGGGGAATATATCTATTTTCTACCCCTGATAACCCTCTTGTACTGCCGCAGGTTTACAGTTTGTCACCAGTTCACACGGGACTGCGTAAAAAGTTCTTCGAGAGAAGCTTTACCCCTATTTCATGTGACGTTACGCAAGGCAGGCTGGGCACGGGCACACACAGTAAGCGTACTTACAGCACACGCGCACGGCATAATCATAGATACTACTGTGATTCAATGAACTCTTTACGGGCAAAATGTCCAACAATCAAAGAGACGTGCGACCACGTGACTTTGGTGAAACATTGCTGTACTTTTCTATTTATTTCAACCAAGACTTCAAGCTATTTAGTGAACTCCTTGGGAAGTCAGTTTGTGTTTTGTAAATTGCTAATGCCTTCTTTTTTAATTTACGGGATTAGGGTCATTTCGTTATACCGCCTGGGATAGCCTTGCTGTCACATGGCATGGAAGAAGAAAACTGTTTAAAGGGTCGACAAGCTTCAGGAAAATGATTCAGAATGCAATCTTGTTGGTGGGCATAGCGGGGTGGGGTGGGGAGTTGGAGTCAAATATTTGCCTCTCCATGGTAATTTACATCATACCGTCCTTACTGGACAATATACTTGATCTTGTTATAACAATTAGATCGGTACATATCCGTCGTGGGAATATTTAAGTAAATTATCCCACTTTAAGTTTTTCTTTGGGAAGAGTTAAAATTTTCTTCGAATAAAAATCACTTACCCTAATCAGGAGCATATATTAGACCCACTTGAAGTCAGGCCATGTTTTGTTTTATGCTGTCATGGTGGAGGCAGCTTATAAGCATGTGTTTTACACCCACGTGTATAGCGTATGGGAGGGGCCGTGACTTTACAAAAGTGAACAAGCCGATGAAAACAAGTACTACTCGTAAACACAGCAAACATGATCCAGCCGGGTTTGTTGTCACAGGCAACGCGACCTTTGACCCAAATACCTGTATGACCTCCCCCGCTGATTGTACAAGACGCACAATTGCCCGACTTCAATTGATTGGTCACGTTTGTGTAAGTATGTACTTCACATTTGCGCCTCAGTCTCAACATGGCGTCTTCAACATGTTGCCAATAAAAACATGACGGAGGTGCAATGTTTCTTTTCTTATAGAACGGAATGATGATGTCATTGTAAAGGCAGTGACGTCACTACTAATGCAATAGTCATACAGCAAAATATACGTTCAAGGAAGAAAGATGAATAATTTACATGAGAGGGGAAGGGGAGGGGGATTTCATAGTGGATGTGCCTGCAAACCATCATACTATTCTTCGAGGGTGCTCCTTTTGAATTTAAGCTGTTCATTTTACTTGTGAGCTTTTTGAAATGCACGTTAGTATACCCTCGACAAGCTGACGCTGGAGTTGTATTTATAATTTTAAGTAGTGAATGGATGAAGTTTATTACCACAGAAAATTCCAAGAGGGGCTCGTATAAGCCCCTCCCTCCAAGTAGCTACAGTACTAGATGTATAACTTACGAACAAACATTTGAATTAATTCGATCTGTTTTTTACAAGTCCATGGATGTCTTCCAGTAGAGCTGCTATAAATACCTACTTATTATCGCCACCCTAAAGCAATATTGTGGCCCTCCCTTGTTTTTCGAATCAGATAGGAAAAGGGTTGTCAAATCTGAAAATGTTTTAGAGATGCTTGTCCCACAATTAAAGCACTTCATTTCAAATAAGCTTTTCTTTATTATCCTCGTTCTCTCAATGAACACACCGAGGTGCCCTTCAGGTAAATAATTAAACGACCTGTCACCTTTCACGGTGAATACTAAGAACCTCTTTTTCGACGGATAAGTTTAAACGAAAAGCGACATTGAAGTTAGAGTACTTATACGAGATATTTCAGTTTTTACAAAGAACAACAATACTATCATAAAATGAGCGTTGGGAGGGGATCCGTAAATTATCAAGTTAAAGTCAATCTCTTTAAATGTCCAAAGTTTGTGGCCTAGTCTTGACAAGCCCGTAATAGGATTACGATTTATAGTCAGCAGCTGCCGAGAATTGCGTTCGCCGGCCAATGACACCTTCAAGTGTAACAAATTGGTTTGTGCCAAGATGGGGCTGAGGCTGAGAAAAACAAGGACTATTTGCCTTTCATTGACGTTAAAGTTGCTGCCACAAAAGGTAAAACTACTTCGTAGAATAAACTGTAGCAACTGATTTCTTTAAACCATTCCTGCAAAATTATCATCAGAAATCGAAAAGAGAAGAAGGCAAACGAACTTTAAGAGAGACAATATTATCATATGCTTGTGCATATTCCCCAGTTCAGCAGTTGAAGTTACACACAAACTTTCGGCAGTTGGGATTTTCATTGTTAAAGCTTTGCTCAGGTTCTTCTCGGGTAGAGAAGGAAAATACCCCCTTCTTTTGTATTATTTCAGTAATACTATCAAAGTTGATAGGAACGCGAAATCTGGGCCAAAAATTGAATCTTCTCGAACCATTACCTTGAGGGAAATTTCACTAAGTGTCAATTATTGTGATAAAAATTCAGCCTTTATTTCCGCGTATTTACTTCAAAGTTAACATCACAGCTTCATACGGTCTAACACGAGACCCAATTCCTTTTGGGAACCCACACTTGCCAAGTATACTTCGAGACGTATACTAATAGGCATAGTAGTGTGCACCCTTTAGCTAAAAAGATTTCGAATCATGGGGTATAGTTATCTTACGAAAGCAAATCAGAGAAATACCTCAAGGCTTGTAAATTACAACTTCAGATCCGGTGGCTTCCAAACCAACATTTTTGCTCCATCTTACAGTTATAGTAATATAGAGGTATAAGATCAGTTCAGATGGTAAAACTATAGGGTGATTTTCATACTCCACACCTTCCGATTATGTAGCTTTAATGCTTCATAGTGATGACTACTCGGCTATAGCAACTGCATTTCATATAATAGCATTTTTGATTTTTTGAATTATTTCTTGTCAGTAAACTTTTGGAAGGGAAGCAAAACCCTTTTTCAAACATTTAGTGACTTTGCTACAAGTCCCCTATCCAGATATCACACAAAATAAATTCATCATCCCAAAAGACTACGGCGAAATTTTATATGGTTGTTTGTCAACATTGTGCTATCGAATATTTATTGTCAGCACGCGACAGTCAGGGAAGGATCATAGAAAGTAGGTTTCATTGTAAACCTTATGAATATTCAAAAGAGAAACTTTTGAGCCAAACCGTAAATTGTGTCTGAAGTATCGTACAGCTTTGACAGGAACGTCTTCTGTGTGTTTGTATGTGTAGAGTAGCTGGAGACTTCACGTGCTGCTGCGGTGCAATGACGCATTTAACATATTTGGAAAGGACAAAAATGTAGAAGCCATTGGCAGATTGTTTGAACATTACAAGATTTATTTTTCTAATAATGCTCGGAGAATCACAATAATCGGTATTTTTGCAAATGTTTCCCTGTATCTCACCAGTTTGATAATTAAAACTCTCTTCTGGAAAGTGCTAACACGATTGCTCAATATGATTTCATCCTGGCTCGCTATATAACTTTATGATACACTATAGACTTGTTACCTACTTCACTGCATCACGCGCGAGTTTCTCTGATTGTAGATACTTTTTCTGCCGAGTGTATACACTATACAGCGTGTCACAATGGTATATAAGTTTCTGTCATTCGCGCATACCGAAAATATTTTTACTACCTGATCACGCATGCGCTAAACTGGCAGAAGCAGGGCATTTGCAAACGCTGACGTCACATGAAACACCTCAGCATTGGGCTACATACACAAGTATACCTTAATTTATACAAGTATTGACTTAAATATAGTGAGTGAATTATTCTCAGAGAGCTAAATTCTCACATTTCATTACGTTGACAAGATGATATCAGACTATTTCTGAATCAACGTATGTAATGAATACCTGCGGAGTAGGTCATTCTGATTACATGAAAGCTTCATTAGATCCATCAAAGAGTAAATAAACAATAGCAGGAAGGAAAGGAAAGTGGCAAGTTTAAACTCTACCTAAACCTTTTGTAAAATAAAAGGATTATTTTAGTCTTTATCTACCGGCATTTAATTGCCTACAGAGACGTTTGCGGTCGTCGCCATACTCGTTCTGCGGCCAGAATTGGCCGCAGAACATTACTGAGGACGTAAAATAAAGTAAAATGTTTTAATAACACCAAAATTCTCCAAGAATCCATTCACCACTCACCGCCCCGATACTTCTTCAAAGATGGTTAAAGAAAAGGCCAGGCCAGAGGAGAGGGCTGCACCCTGTCAACCTGTGATCGGGATGCCGCTGAAACACGTATACTGAAATCGCATCAATGGCAGGGAGAGTACTACAACAGTACAGACAGAGTACATAAAAAAGAGCTGAGCGCCCTCTTTAAGAACTTGTCCATTGTCGCGCCGGTCGCCTACTTTTTTCGTAGGACGGCGAAGGAAAAGTTGATTTTTCAAAAAAAATGTTAAATTTGTTTCAAAATCATGGTTAAGGACAAATATAGAGATAAGGTTACGTAGAAAAGGGATATTTGACCTGTTCTTTCATTAATCCGGTGTCAGAATTACAAAAAGGGTCGACGAAAAAGTTATTTTGGAATTAGGGGTGTGGCGTATTTCCAAGAAGCTGATTCGTCCATTGGCATGAATTTCCCTTCGCCATCCTACATAAAAAAAATTTGCGTGCCGGTCAGAGGAATCACCCTTGTCTCGCTAGAGAAACTGCCTGAAAATTGAAACAGGATTATGTAAGAGAAGGTTTCTTTGTACATTTAATTCAAAGCTTTTGAACTTCTTTATCTTAATTAATTTACTTAATGTAGTAGACACAAAGTCTCACAAACAAACGGTTCGAGCTCTTTTGGCAACACAATGACGAGTGGTTTATTAGTAAAATTGAAAGACAAAGTTGCTTTTTGCTGTTTTCAGATATTTCGCAAATGATGGCGGCTTAAGCCTAAAGTATTGTTATATTTTGGAGGTAGCAAGGTAGAGTACTTCTCATGAGGCAGCTCTCTTCTTTGACACCTTTCTTTAAGCATATACCACTAGATTATCTTTTCGTTATGCTGTGTAAAGGCGGCCTCGTAAAAGGATAAACACGCATAGGTTATTACTAAGACAAGCCACCAACCAGGTAGACAGGATTGAGGCTGCTCCTCTCCAATGTTATATTTGAAATGTTTCATAGAACGAGTAAGTTCATTCAGTACCTCGCAAACGTCAGCACCTCGTCTATCTTTTCCATCGTTCTGAAAAGAAATTAGGTGACCTAGTTTATTTAAACACTGTTCACTTACGTACCGTACGTCACAAGGAGGTACCCAATGGTTTCATGAAGGCTACTTGACTTAAATTTCGAGAACGATTGTTCAATATCCGGATTCTGAGCTGTTGACTTTCATTGATGTAATGAACATGAATGAGAGATGTTGGACAAATGTAATTCTGTATCAGTCGTATAAGCGAGGCCTTCATCTTCATTCGTTATTCTAAAAACGAAGACTCGGCGTATCTAGACAGTTATATTAACATAAACAAATGATGCAAGAAAGAAATATCATTATCTCACTAACTTAGTTTTTCATTGGCCAGCTAGGTTAGCCCCCATGGGTTTCTATCCCTCGCTCAAATTTTTATTGACCATGGGGATTTGGTTTTAAATTGTCTAATTAGAGTTTCATGACTTAAAACTAGGCCAAAGATGGCATTATTTTGCATGTAAGTCACCTTAAGAAAAATCACGAAAACGGAAAGTATTCCCCCCTCTTAAACCGTCGCCTGGACGGTCTACCCCCTCCATTGAGAATGGTTGAAAAAGAACATGCACTATACTATAACACTAAAAATAAGGTCCTAAAATTTGATATATCACTCTCTTCTACATTAGGCACTGAGACTCAAGATAATTAAGTTGCCACGGAAGAGGATGTGTCTTAATGATATTAGCTTGTGGGTACCCAAAGACGGGAAAATCATGTAGCCTATATTAACCGTACAGCCGAAATTCACAGTCATTCCATCACTGCAACAAAATACTTGTGAAAACTGAGGAGGAACTGGAACGTTGAAAAGTGTAGAATTTATAATAACAGAGACAGTGTGTTTAGGGAGCTGTTAATTTCAAACCAGATATTAGTTGTGTTTTGGTCCATCATGAAGTTTATGAAACTCTTCGCTTCTTGTCACGAGTAGTTTCTCCTAGTTGGTGTGATATTTCTTTCACTCTTCTGATGGCATCGACCGGTCGTTGTCCCTCCGTGTTATGCTCACAACTCTCTCGTCTCTCATCGGGACAATAACGTAACACAGAATGACAAATTTGCCGAGTGTGTTTTTTTCTATTTTTGTCTTTCGGCGGTAAAACCTGAAATTGCCTCTCCGACTTCATTCAAAGGGTTGTCACAAAAATTAGTCTCGACAATAAATAACGAACATAAAACGGCTGGAATGCGGAGTCTGTTCTTTCACGGTGCACGGAACGAGTGGGTCAGTCGTGCAATTGAGTTAATTGCCCTTTATGGCACGTTAATTGTGTCTCTTACAAACAAGACCATTATACAAGTTAATGAGACTCGGGTGACGCGTGACTCGTCTAAGACAAAGAAAACAACTCTTGAAATGAAAATTGGTCACGGAAGGTGACAACGGTGCCTTTATGCTTCTGTAGTCCATGCAAAACCTCTTCTTGAACTCAATATATCGAAATTAATCTTCATTGCTTGTCGAACACCAGGGGTAAGGTCAAAGACTTCTCTTCTTCAGCTTTTTCTTTTGAGGACGAAAAGGCTCATCTTGACCGTATTAATAAGTTTTCTTGAAGTCAAATCGTAATAAAGATGAAGATTTAGAGTATGGGATAGAGGTCAAGGGTCGTGATTTTCTCTGTGTATTTTGTTTCAAGTCGTGACAACTGCTTGCCTTTCCTGCCTGTATACAAGAAGTTACCACATAGTATTAGATATAAGGAAATTTAATCCACGTTAAATCTGTTCACTTGTCTTATATATGGATCTGTCTAGTAATAACAGGCGTCTCTAAATTAATCAACAAAGAGATAATTGAATAAACAAACGAAGAAAGGGGGGGGGGTCTTTTTTAAATCACAGGGGCAATCAAAAGGGATACAAAAACTCTTTTAAGCCTTTTTTACAGATTACAAAAATTAAATATTTAAATAGGCTTAGTTCTAAATGCGCAAGCAAGGAATTCAGTATGTCATACGTTGTTCTAACTGGAGAACATTAGTTTAATTTTTTTCGAGATGCTACACTGCAAGAATTTACGACTTTATTGCTAGCCTGCGTAGGCTAGCGGCTTTCTGTGGCTACTTCAGTGGCTTTCTACTATGCGGCCCTTGACGTTTAGTATTTTCTAAGGAATGAGCAATGTTTACTGTTATTAAGAACTTTTATAAATTTACCCGTACTTGGACTCGAACTCAATTCATATCAAACTTTTTAAATGTTCCTTAGCAAATTAAGTATGAATGACTCGCCTTCTCCTGTTTGAGCCTAATTTCCCTAATTGTATTCAGGTCCTATCTCACATGTAAGTGATGTTACTCTTTAGTGTCCCATCTCTCACTACACATAGCATAATTCGTTGAAGATTTCCTCCCAATTTGTGAATAAAGTTATTGCTTTAATACCTGATCGAAAGATGAACTTTAACGACAGAATTTGGTAATTTTTATCCTTTCTTGATTTAACCAACAGTTTGTCTACATTAGCCCATACACTTTCAATTATTGGACGGGTTTGTCCGGCTTTGATAATGGTATATGGTGATCAGCCGGTCAACAGGGTATAAGACAAGGGTTCATTAAGAGCACGAAATGAGTATTTCTCTCCCATCATCCCGTACAAAAAAGAAGAAGTTTATCACTTATTTGAGCAGTTGAGTAGTGCATTTTCCTTTTGTTTTGTTTGTATCAATGGTACAAAGTTTATCATCCTTTACCCCAGAACATTTCTCCACGTGCCTCTACTTAATGTACTCTAAATATTTGCTAAACAAGGCTGCTTACTGTACTCTGAATATTTGCTACACAGGTTGTCATTACTTAGACTGGAACAATTCCCATTCAACACCCCTGTTTCTTCACAAATTGATCAGTTTTTATTTTTTCAATGGAATCTTAAGTTGCAATTTTGTGGCTTGTTTTGCGTGTAGCCAGCTGTACAGTGTCATTTGAGTATAGGTCCAAGGTACCTCATGCCCCCTTATTTGGTGAATACTACTTACACTACCGGCAGACCGGGACAGTCTCCCCTCGACTATACACGAGTGTTTCCCTGGACTTCACACCAATATGTCAACTAGTGCCACCGTGGGTGCCAACCAGTCTTTCCCACGTTCTAATTCTTCCTTAATTAGCAAAACCTGGCTGCAAGCTTGATTTCGGAAGGGTTAATACTTTTACTTTATGTAATTTTTAGTTTCAATTTGCATACAATATTTTCTTCTGATCCAAATATTTAGATCTAGCCAATTTTGTAACCTACTAACCATAATTTGTCAATCCAGAGGAAATATCCGACATGGTGGTTTTTCCTACGTGCCAAGCAGATACCTAGGCCCGTGGACCAATTATTTCACAAATAACCCTAACATAACAAAGTTAATCAGGGACCGCGGAGACAGGGGCTGGGAGGGGCTTTATCCCCGCACTTTTTTGCTGTGGGCATTTTGGGCCGCCTCAAATTGCTTTTATTGTATTGAACATATTGGGCCGCTTTGATGATTAGCCCCCGCACTTCAAAATTGTCTCCCCAGCCACTGAGTTTGTTAACTGATAACGGGACTCATATACACGTTCGTTAACGTTGCGAACTTGAAAAGTAATATATGTGATTACTTGGAGTCGTTGATTTTTCTTTTATTGCAATGTCTCCCTTGCGACATTAACAACAAAGAAATGAAATATGAAGCACCCAACTGGCGTGTTCCAATTCACTGACATGTTGGTCACTCAAAAAGAACGTTAGCTTATGATTAAAATTAAGTTGGATGTGGACCTCTGTAATGATCAGGTTAAATTCTACTCGTGGGAGGTTGTCTGACGTCCTTCTTGGAGGAACACTTTTCGAAAATATCGTCATGAGAATAATAATATCAACCAGGGACCAGAAATGCCCTTCTTAGAATTAGAAGGCCGTCAAGTCAATTGGACTTCTGTTTGATTACTGTATTTTGCCATTCATGCCTTTAAAAGCAACATGATAACGATCAATGTAGGATTGGTGCTGTGGTCGAGTAGATTATGACGATGACATTTCGGAGCAGAGAGGGAGGCTTGGCAATAAGGAGTTTTGGGGTAAGAGGTCATAATAAGGTAGGTTGCTCATTCGTCCATCTGAAACGACATTTTTAATTAAAACAAATCCAAACTTGAGCCAATATATTCAATTATAGAAGCCATCCGATGCAAATATTTATCCATAATTTACTCAACACTCGCAGTCGGTTAGCGCCACAAAATAACTGCATGTCTCAAGGCTTGTAGACTGACTGTACATAGGTGTCTTGGTGCTGGAGAGTAACCAATTACATTTTTAATTTTAAAGGGGCATTACCTGTTTAAGAAAGGGAAATACATAACACTGCCTTGTCCAAAGTGTTGGAATAACGATTAAGCAGTCCATCCGAATAACAAAGATAAATAAAGATCCCTCACATAAGTAGTTATTCTAAATATTGTTTCAATTATTAAAAACTTACAACAAAAACTATGAAAATCGATAATGAGTGCACTGCAATCTGTACTCCATTCAATTCCACTTCTGGTTGAACAAACCAATGGGAGTGCTCTGGTGTATGAATATGCAAAGGGCCTTACAACGGAAGGTGTCCACGTATATGCCAGCGAACGAGCACTGAATTCATGATATTCACGCTATAGCCATGTTCCCCTTTTACGTGTTTTTGCATGACTCTGAAGGCAGACTTAAAGAAAATACGAGCATTTTTAACTTGGAGGGTGTACGTGCCCGTACTCATGGGTTTGCACAACTGACTGTACTTGTAATCATGAGAATTAATTTGTACTCGAACTCGTACTCACAGATTTTGAAAGCGCTGCATTTGGGGGCTAATGCAAAATTTTGTACTCGTGCTCATGAAAAGGACGTGTACTCTTACTCGTACTCACAACACAGACACTGCACTTGTACTCGTACTCATGACATTTCACTCGCACTACAAGTCTGGATTTTAGTGAAGTGGTAATGGTTAAAGGTATGAATTCATTCTTCAGCTCTTTGCATTTATCTTCGCCCCCTCTTTTACGTAATGGTATGACCAGGAAGAGATGTGTGGTGTAGGTAGAAAATGTTTAATATCTTGGCCAAGTCTCGATGTTTCTTCGTCAGTCCGGCATGCAATAACAGTCATTTGACCAGCACGCCCTCTACAGCTCCCAGTGGACATTTTAGGCTTTTGTTTCATTTATTTTAAAAATATGAATTTTGTTGAGGACCCTCTATACTTTTAGGAGAACTTAAAGGGAGAAGGCAGTCCCCCCCCCC
>WURT03125770.1:0-11637 GCA_009936505.3 Holothuria glaberrima | reverse complement strand
CTGCACCACTGCTCAACAGCTGAACCGAGCAAAGCTCACAACTTCCTGAATCGGACAACTTCCTGAAACGGACAAACTGATACCCAATTAAAATTCACCAAATTTAGTGACAAGGACATCTTATATACGGAACGTCTCACGTCACACTGAATTAGAAAACATAAAGACTTTTCTTCACCAGGACGATTTGTTAACGACAAGTCATATAGTACACATAACGGCTATATTAACGACTGTTTGCTGGCTATAGATTACGGAAGCGAGAGCAGATTGTCCCAACTCAGAGTGAGCCACGCTTTTGCTGGGCAGTCAAAACAAGAATTATTCTTTCTAACGAATCCCCGTAGTTTCGTTGCAACATTTTATGCCGCCTGTTCTTAACCTGCAGCAAGGCTACAAGATATTCTCCCATTTGTACTCATTTCATCAGCACTTACTACCAACGACTAGTACACTAGCTTGTCCGTTCTATCTCTCTACCCGTACCGCACCTTCTCCTTCTTTTCTGATCCCTTTCTCTCACTCCTCGTCCAGACCGCGCGTTTGGTCTAGTGGTAGAGCATCCGCCTCTCACGCGGGAGGCCCGGGTTCGATTCCCAAGTCGAGTCATACCAAAGACTTTAAAAATGGAATCTTCTGCAATTGTGCGTGATGCTCCGCATAAGCAATGGAGTAAGGGAAAACAACCCAGTGGCCGGCCGACTTGAACCAATTGGTTGGAAACTGGGCCGTTAAACCTCATCTAACTAACTAACTAACTAACTAACTAACTCACTCCTCGTCCCTGCTTCAGACCCATAACAGCCAAGCCAAGCCTTAGTTACTCTTTTCATAGGCAAATTACCTCCTAACTTTACTAAACATAGGCAAATTAAATTTCCCGCCGTACGCTCACTGATATGACGCCACAGCTACTGCGGACTTACCTTGTACGGTTTAGTCAAGCGTTCAGTGCACACAGTATAGTGTGTATGTGACTACGTATAAACAAATAGTAACCGTCTTTTGATGGTGAGGGCAATAGCTACGGTTCGTATCATGAATACCCATAAATTAGGTACCTGTGGCAGTATGATATCCTTGTAATATAAAGCTAACTTTCAGATAGCCTAAGCTTTCCAAGAAAAATCTGAGGAGAGATCACCATTAAAGTGGGCATTCACGCCAAATAAGAGAACAGTGAGAGTTTCACGTTTGATATTATGTCATCCTTAATTTTAGAGCAGTAACAAATGAATGCTTTTCGACCGAGAATGCTTTTCACACATGAACCTCTTCTTTCAACGAATTCTTTCACAGTATCTTTGTCTTAATTCTTTTCATTCCCAGTGGCATGTGTTATTTGCCAGAATTGACTGAAGAAAGTAATCTGTTAAATATAATATGCAAAGTATGTCGGCTAATTCTTGTGAAAACAGCATTCAGGCTAAGACACTCTTTCTCAAACAGGGATTTGGATTAGTGAGATGTTATTTTTTCTGGCCTTACCGTCGTTATCACGATCGCATTTATACCGTCATGTTATGTGGGAAACTTCGCTTTAAGAGAAAATTGCAACTTTAAGAATGATAGTGGGAAATTTTTGCCGCTGTTTACAATTGGTCCATTATATAAGACAGGTGACTGACCTGCTTAGATTGAAGTTAAACAGATTTAAGCGGATTTGAAAAGAGCTTAAATCTTTAGATTCTTATTTTGGACAAGACTATAGAATCAGGAAGCAGCACAATAATATATTTGGATAGTAGGTGGATCACTAATCATACTAGGGAGTTGCCAACTTAAGAGTGTACGTTATCAACCGTTAGAATTCTACCTCTTCCTAGATTCCAACAACAATTCCACGATGTGACAACAACGGAGTTTTTGGTACCACTAGTGTCATTTAAAGTGCACCTAAAGCGTAAATTAATAAAAAAAAATATATGTTGCAAAGCTTGAAAAATGCATCCAAATGGTCCAACTCCCGTCTTCACAGGACATTCCTGAGCTGTGACATAAAATATTGAAGCCCTCTTTGTACAAGATATACTATGCAAGGGAACAGTATAAATGTTTCAAGGTCATATAAATATCTTAATTTCAAAAGGAAACAAAAGTAGGTAATGTGAATTGTGCAAGTCGAACATCATAAAATTATCGCGCAATCGACTATTTCAAATTAGGTGAATATTTCAGCAATGGAGTAAGCTATGAAAATAAGAATTGAATTAATGAAATTCATTTTCCAACCTCCAAAATATGTATTCTTGTAATCTTAGACTTTAAATCCACTGTAAGGCTTTAACCATCTTGTTGGTAGGTTATCAAACCTCACCGTTACAACCGAAAATAAAGATTATATTATTGGTCCACTAAAGGATTGTATGAAGATGCTTATAACTTAGCAAAGCGAAAAGGTGACCACATGTTTGACGCAAATCCCCTTAATTGCAAGTCCGAAGGGACAAACGTGAAAATATGTGATACTGTACCATAATCAACTCATACGAATTTTATTTTGAGGTAATGTCGCTTTGAAACTCGACAAGATAAGAGTTGGTTACAATCGTCCTACAATGACCTTGAAAAGTCCCAGCAGTGACACCGATTTGTTTTGATTTTTTTTATGCAGCTTTCAAATCCATATCATCGACATCCCATACCATTAATCTGCATTTTAGTGGATTTTAATCAACTTATCGAAATTTATTCATGCCGCACTCCGTTGGTCTGTCTTAGTGTTTTTGACTTCTGTGCTGGGAAAAGCGGTAATGGAAGAGGTAAATGATTGCACAACTATTCAAAAAAGTGTCTTCCTCCTGGAAGCCATTTCGCCCCCCTTCAGCACCTTGTCTAGCTACGGGCCTGACCCCACCCCTTCCCAGGGCAAAAATGTAGAAATGTTTTGCTCGAGGCCAGATATACAGTATTATGGTTGATTGCCAGTCTGAAATACTTTAAGGGCAAACAACTTCTACCCCTTTGTGAAGTGTCTGCTTATGCGGCTGTGGGTGTTCCTTAAGAGATACCTTATTTACAGACTATTTCAGTTTGTGAATAGGCCTACTTATCAACCAAATATCCGACATTCACCGTGACATCTCATGTTGCACACTAATCTTGAAATAAGTGAAAAATATTTACAATTATTCCTGTAGTCGGGGGCGTATCCAGGACTGTATAAATGGGGGGGGGGATATGCCCTGACACCAAGCGGAGCGCCACCATGAGTTGGCACGGAGCGTACCGAGAAAATTTTGACAAGTATACCTCCCAGATTGTAGGAAATGGCACTTTCTAGGTAATTTACGTTACATTTAAACATTCCAAAGTTTGATAACTCATGTTTTAGAAATTTGCGAGTGAAAAATTTTCTACTATAAATTACATTTGTGAAAGAATAATTTTGATTTCAATTTTGATTTCAAATTACTTTATGAGCTCTTTTTTTAGTGTTTGTTTCAACAATAAAAACAGTGTGGGAAGCTGTTGTTCGACTGGGTGGGAGATGAACGTTGTTTTGAACCGCCATCCTTGGAGAGGGATCTAAAGTGAGGGGTGCACCCCTCCCCTTTGGGGAGGTGATGTCTTTCTCCCCTTTCGAAAATTTTTGAATATTTGAGGGACCTTAGACGCAATTTGGTGAAATATTTTGCAAATTTTAAGGATCTATTTTTGCTCTTTTCATTTTTGATCCCTCCCGCTATACATGTAAGCGGACAAGATGACCATTTTTTTCCATCTCGTTTCTTTAGTTCAATCAGCTTGGAGAGAAAGCACAAATTAGTGAATGAGTAGGTAGGCATTTGCTCCATAATTAAAGAGGTCAAACACTTGTAAGCTATACCGCTATGAATTGTCAAATTGTGCAAGGAAATGTACAGTGACGTATAATTGTCACTGACAACGCTCAGAACATATGATAATGGACCGAAAATCAAAAACACATTAAACACAGAAAACAATTGTCTGTTCAAAATAAAGACGTTATTATACTTGAATATGCAAGCAAGAAGGCGCAACAAAGCCTGGCGGTATTGTCGATATGATACCGTAAAAACACAGTGGACCGGCAGAGGTTGGTGATGGGGGAACAACAGAAGATGACGCCTTAAGCCCACCACAGATAAACACAGCGAGTCGGTGTAAATTGTGCATAGTCGCATCGGTGGTAGTTTGAACCCGGAGCAAATGCGTCTTTTGTCACCTTGTGCGCGAAGCGGGCCGAAATTTTGCAGTAAAAATCAGTTGCGTCGCCAGAGCTTTCTGCTTGGGGGCACCACAGATGGTGTTGTAATGCCATCTCAGTCCCCCCCCCACCGTCTGCGTAAATTGCACCTTTTCAATGCGTTCCCGCGTTTTGTATACAGCAGTGGGGACCCTTCCTTTGTCACTACATACAGGTGCCGTCCTTGGGAGGGGTCTAAAGGAAGGGGCAGTCCCCCTCCCCTTTGAGAAATTTTTGTTAATTTAAGTATCTTAGATGCAGAATAGTGCTCTTTGGGATATTTTTAGAACTGATCATATATAGCTAGAAAAAGTCCATAATTTAGTGAATTTTAAGTTTTGGTTAGGTGAAAAAGGAGATTGACAGGCTGGCAGATACCTGCATATGGCCGCCTGAAAGATCTGGATTAGTTATACAAACGGCAATGGCGTAATGCTTGTACCTGACATCCAAATGATAATATAGAGTATGACGCCAAACACTTTGCAACTAGCGTATTTTACTAATTTTGAACGAAAATCCAGACGAACAGCTTCCAGTGATGGAAAATAGGAGGGAGGGAGAGTACAGGTGCCCGAGGTGATATTAGACCCCCTGAAAAGGATATAGCAAAAGAGGGTGAAGGAAAAACAAGCACGTTTCAGACTGTTTTTTGTCGTTAGGGTATTACCAATCACCATCTATACCGATAACGGCTGCGCGCGAAGCGCTCGGTAAAACTTTTGGGGAAATTTATAACGGCAAATACAACCTTCCACATCATGCTTCAGATTAGATTGAAAGATCGCATATTGATGTGAGGCCCAACCGTGCCCCAACAGATGTTTGGAGATGTATATCTGTTTTTCGGAAAGCGTTGTGATTAGAATGGTTGTATGTCGTATTACCTTACTGATGGTCATGTCATAAGGCGGAGTGCAAACAGTAACGAATGCGCACGAAGCGCGCAGAAATTTTTAATTAACTAAGATTTCCATGACAAAACCTGCATTCTGGCTCTGCATCGAGACACTTTCAATTATCCAACAAATCTATATGCCACTCGAAAAGCCAGTCTTTTACCTGCATGGTAACTTGTAAACAGCTTTCAACTTTTGCTGCTGTGCTTCACCGAAAGATGCAAAGGGAAAATATTGATAATGAGAACAACACTGAGGTACGGTTTGAAGCGCGCGGAGCGCGCGAAAAGTTTATTAGTTCGCGAAGGGTTTCCGGAAATTCTGATAGTTTGAGAAACATTTGTGATAAAAAATGATTACAATAAATCCATCACTCGGTCGAAAACACACCTCACCCGACCCCTATAGCTTAAACGCCTTTTTGGATCATTTAAAAATGTCTCCTCTTTTCTCGCCCCTCATTTTCTCTTCCTTCTTCACTTTTTCTCCTCTTTTTTCGCCTTTTTAATTTTTCCTCATTTTTCATTGGGGGGCCATGGCCTCCTGGGCCCCCTGGATACGCCACTCCCTGTAGTTGTGAAGTACTTACTGTATTTGTAAGGGTGATACTGCGTAGCTGGCTACAGATACACCCATATACTCACTCATCGTAGTATACTTATACGCAGTTTACATGCAAAGGTAGGAGTCTATGTCTTCAGTTCATTTAAATAGGTTGCTTTCAGTTCGCCCCTTTTCTTTTAAGGCCAGTCTTCTCTCAGAAGAGATCAAATACAAATCTTTCATTTATAAGGTTTCTTTTGTTTTGGGTCAGGGTTTCTCAAATGTCATGAGAAAAGATTTAGTCTAGGCAGTAATCAAGATGGGGTCGTCTAACTTCCCTTTTCTAATTTTTGACTAACAATTGAACTATAAGACTATTCAGATTTTCCAAAAATTGCGTAACAGGCGCAGCAATATAGACATTACCGTTCCTGG
Organism: Holothuria glaberrima; assembly: GCA_009936505.3. Classification (NCBI taxonomy): domain Eukaryota; kingdom Metazoa; phylum Echinodermata; class Holothuroidea; order Aspidochirotida; family Holothuriidae; genus Holothuria; species Holothuria glaberrima. The sequence goes on along the minus strand of WURT03125770.1, from coordinate 5,550 downwards.
GTACGTTAGTTCGATTTAGGGAGACCTTGGTTGCATTTCCCATTTGAACACCCTTAACTTTGGCTACTTGTTTTAAACCAAACTCAACAAGTGACAATGTTGTCGAAGGAAACCATGTGAAGACCCATTACTACTTACCATTACTAAGGTCTTTATAGCCCGAAATGAAATGCAATTTACTTGCAATGACTGAATCTAAGGAGTTTCTTCTCCTTTCCTCAGGAAATTTCATTTGGACAAAGGTTTTGTCTAATATAGGTTAGTTTCTGATTTTCTAACGTAATTGCAGCTCAAATTAGAGAACTATTGCTCAAAATAGAGAAATGTTTATCAGCCCCATAACACGGTACCCACCGTTATGTTGTCTTCGCGAAGAGTCAAATTGTATTCGCTCAAGGCAACAACAAATAAAACAGCTGTGACGTCATCAAAACAGTGAATCCATTTCCGTCTTTCTGTTCTCTGACCTCCAACATCTACGAGTCTAAATTCAAAAACAAAAAGAAAAAAATGATTAGGTTAATGAACTAAATCACTAAAATGCATATAGCCACAAAAATATGCTCTTCTTTAAAAAGCGTGAAGCTACATGGACCTCTAGTTCCATGATTAAAAAATGAGAAATTGGTTCTTCTAAACAAGCATGTCCCCATTTTATACGTTTATAATAAAAACAATGTGCCTACGGCAGGATATTCGTGAACCTAGCACTGGCATATTATACAGCTAAACTTAATGCGGAGACAATGGATTCTACACAAGTTATTTCCAGAAAATGCATTTAGCTCTCTACATTTTGCAGATTCGCACCGAAATGCAAAATGAAATATTTATATTGATACCTGCATTGATACGTAACCAGTTCTCAAGACACGAAAATATAAGGAAGTATACACTAGATAAGAAATTGGCAATGTTTTGCGCTGTTTGTTTGTACCTGATTGGAAAAGAGTTGTTCAAGTGTGGAGTATGATATTGCCCCAATGACACAAACGGGAGTTGAGGTTTGAAAATAGCTTTTTAGCGGTACCAAAACAGTGGGAATGACCAATAGTGCTAACAATTATATGTATCATTTGATTTTTATGATTTAAGGGATATATCCCTATTGCTTCAGAAAAGTTGGGAAAAAATCGCATCATCTTCTTCCCTCGATCCTACTTTTGCCCGTCCCCTGCATGGGCGTCACCAGACATTTTTAAAGGGGGTCGTATTTTGTGTGAAGAAGAAAGTTATTGCCGCCGCAGTAGCAATGCTCGCTCGTAGTATAGCGAGCACTACGGCTTGAGGTCCTGAGGCGAAGCCCTGGTAGGGGTCCAGAGGGCGAAGCCCCCGGAAGCTCTGAGGAGTTAGACATTTCAAATGCCTATAATGAGGTGAAATTATCGTCAATAATGCTAGTTTGATAATGCCAAAACTATGATTTCTTATTCATATAATATCAAAACGTGAACCCAATTTAAGTCTTAAAATGACAATGGCATTAGAACGTTTTTCTTTTAAAGTTGGGGGCCTATCGTGGGAACCATGGGCGTGGTAAAGGGAACCGATTGGCAGGATCCAGAGGCAAAAGATTCCCTGGACAAAAACACTTGGAATCTCGTGGAATAAAATGGAATATTCAAGATTAAAGGGAAAATGCAGTCACCCTAACCAAACTATCAGAGTTAGTTTTCCCCGTCACTCTAGTTCATGAATGACCTATTTTGATCAAGTGACAATAATTTTGTTTGTTAATTGTGAAATTCAAGGAGAATTCTACCACAAGGCCTAGAAAATACTGTACATGTCATTTATTCCATTAAAATAGGTAATGGAATGGTAAAAATTTGAAATCGCCGAGCAAAAACATGCAGGAAGAACAGAAGAAGTTGTTTGAAATTTAGAATAATTATTGAACCATCACTCAGTTCTATACGTATGTAGAGATAAAAGGAAGTTAGTTTTCAAATATCTGTACAACCCTTTCCTAAACCTAAAGTGCCTTTCGAAATGCCAGATTTTTGTGGGATAACTATGCCTCTTCATGATACTAGATCCAATCGAGTAAAAACGCCTTATCGCTGAAATATCGAACAGTCCAGTCGAATGTGGATATTAATTAATCTTAATTACAGACAAGCACATGTCATGCATTTAGTGCGCTAGGAGTCGAAATCTTGAGAGGGCATCCTACTTTACAGGTTTTGCTAAGTGAAGTTATGTTAAAACCGTCGGAACAGTTGACTGCTACAACAATATTATCACCCTTTTTTCATTGAGATTTTAAGTCACTTTGAAATGTCAAGCATGCGCGAGTCCGTTTCAATGTTAATGTATATATCTTATTCTGACATGAAGCAGTTTACCCAAAAAATTAACAGAATTCAAGAGATGAACATCTTTCTAAGATACTTTCTATAAAACGATTGTTCCGTTGAAAAAAGTCTTTTAAAGGTATTTTATCAAAAGTACTTTTCATATTTTTCTATCATTTCTGTACGTGGTGGTATTAGATGTATGATTATAATACTATAAAAAGGTGTAGCTACATGTCACCTTACCTTTAACTGTTTAAAAAATGTAAGGGGTGAAAATAGTAATTCTGGGTACTCGATCTGTTATTGCAGTGAAATTTATATTCAGCATATTAAAAGAAATTTATACTTTGCAATGGAGGAAGAAACCTATTTCAATTTCTGGTACATCCTTTAAACGTTTCTGTAAAAAAGAAGCTCAAAGGGGGTCGTTCGCACCCCTCGACCCCCCCCCCTGGTGACGCCTGTGCCCTGAGAAAAAATTTTGCACACTAAATGATCGAAAATGAAAAAGAGGTAACCTGGAATGACACTATGTTGTAAAAACATGGAACACTGAACAATGTAATTAAACATAGTTTTCCTTTTGCTAATGTTGAAAATTCTTACAAAATACTTTAAACTTAGTCTTCTATTTGTCGTGATTCGTCGAGAAACCGATATTACATAGATTAGTAACTGATTCCCGTTTCAAATTTGAGGAGTGGTTTAAGCAAATATGTCCTTTTGATATGTGAATGAAGATCAAAGCTTACCTTTTTTAGTGAAGTTTTCATTCACTTCCTGTTTGTTGTTTTGAGGTATTAGTAGATAAAATTACTACAAGAGGTGATGTTACCTCCTAACATTAATGAGCAGTGTATGGTATCCTTTGTTTTCAATCTATTGTTTTCACCATTAAATTGATATATATATATATATATATATGAAAGTTTCCCCCATAAGGATGTAAAGGGTGTAAAACTTTTGTCCCTCTCGGGTATTTACAGTAGTGAGATATGAAATCAAGAGGGAGAGTATTGTTTGTTAAATTGAAAGAAAACATGAACAGTTTACATTTATGTGAGGTTATTACATCACCTTTGCTTGCTTTAAGTTTTTTTTTTTTTGTTTGTTGACATTATGTTGACTTCACTTTCTAACACCTCATAACCCAACAAAGAATTGAACTTGCAACGCCGAAATAACCAACTTGAATATACATCAGCCCTTACATTGGGAGTGGTTAGAGCATCCGACTTGCAACCGGAAGGTCTGGGGTTCGAATCCTGGCCGGGTCATACCAAAGACTTTAAAAATGGAACCTACTGCCATTGTGCTTGGTGCTCAGCATAAGCAATGGAGTAGGAAAAAAAGCCAGTGAGCCACAACTGGAAAAAAGGCCGTGGCGGGCCCGACTCAAACCAATTGGTTACAAACTGAGCCGTAAAACCTCATCTTACTAACTAACTAACTAACTACATCCCAAACACATATTGCAGTACCCAGCTACTGGAAATTATTACACGGTGATAACACTTTGGGGAACATTTGTGATATGTCAAATGTATAGAAGTGCAGCTTCCATCACACAGAAATATTTAGCAGAATATGACCTTACGCTATTGGACAAGATCTGGGTCTAGGCCTTTCTTTGGTAAGTACCCACAACGGTGTTATCTTTTGAATCGTATGAGAGACTAGAATTAAACTTATATGAGAGAAAATGTTCTGTGTGGGAAAAGAAACACGTGCCTTTAAATTTAGTACTTCTAATGGTTGCGACGGCTTTCTTACAGTACTTTAAATTATTGCTAGACCATTAAAAAATTATGAAAGCTTATTCACTCAAATTAAAATTGTGAATTGGGTAATAACTTGTACATTATTTGACTAGACATGCCCACTCCGTACAAAAAGCTACACAAGAAAAAGTACATTTTTCAAGGTCATATAAACATTTTCTTTTCAAAAGGAAGCAAAAACAGGTTATGTGAGTTGTACAAGAAGGACATCACAAATTTTCGGACCATTTCAAAATCAGTGAATAAATTGAAACTTATTGTATCTACGCAAAGGATTAAGCTATGAAAATGGGTGTTGGTTGAATGAGATTCATTTTCCAACCTCTACCATATAAAGACTATTCTTGTAATTATACGCTTTGGGTACACATCAATAATTTACTGGCTTAATTCCTTTATGAAAAAAGACCCAATTCATTTAATTGAAGCCAAACCCTCTGATGGAATGAATTTCTAAAGTGATCAATTTTTTTACAATTCTAATCTAATTCTTTTCTATGATATCGACCTTTTTTCTGCTTTCCTTGTCATTCAAACATAGTGGAAAGATTAAGGAATGGTGCTTTTAGCGTTTTCTTGCGAAAGAGGAAAATTATTCCAAGGGTAGTAAAGTTTCTGTGAAGGGCACTTGTCCAACTGACGGAATCAAACAAGCTTTACATGTTACAGCAGCTTCCCATGCTTGGTTTGACTTGTCAAAAGCTTCACTAAAAAGGCTCCCAAAGCTGCTTATGTATGTCAAGAGGGTGACGGTGGCACAATAAGTTAGGAAAATTTGTACGCTTTCATACGGGAGCATTTGATCGCTTTGAAACATCCATATACATGTTGTATATTAAGAGCCTAACTCTGGTTGGCTAAAACCCTAACCCTAACCCTAATTCTAACCCTGATTGGTCCTAACCCTCTGTGCCTCCGTCGTATTGTCAATAGTCTTTGTTTGAAAGCTATCCCTCATACTTCTACGCTCACCTTACACACTTAGCACGTCAAGAAGTTTTTTGTTTTGTTTTCCTCTTTGCTTCTGTTTTACCAGCTAAGGATATTCATGAGCGCACAATATCGTTTTTCTGGGATGGTTGGGTCGTTTCACCTTAAAATTTGTATTACCTACGAAAATTGTCAGGGTTTTTCAGTTATGTGCTCGGCAAAGTAGTTCCCCTCAAAGACGAGGTATGCAGTCTTTGGGTGCCTATGAGGGCTCTACTGTGACAGCTGGAGACCGCCAGTGTGACGGCCTGGGACGTCGACTGGGAGCATGACCTCCTGAGTTCCCTTTCCCTAAACCCTAACACCCTAACCCTATCCCTCCGGTCTTTGTAGGTCCCCGATGGTCCATCTCCGGTGGTCCCTGGCGGTCCCGGTTGTCTTTAGGAGGATGTTCTAACAGTGTAAATAATGGGGCTGCCCGGCGTTTCGTCTTACCGACAGAGGGCGCTTTCATATGGGTCCTAAAGTATTGCGAAATC
>WURT03125726.1:0-11638 GCA_009936505.3 Holothuria glaberrima | reverse complement strand
GGGATGAACCTTGGTGTAACAAAGCTACCCCCTCCCCCAGGCAAGGAATCACTAAGCCTTTGGGCTTTCTGGTTTTGTTTTCCAACCTTCTTTTCAAGGACACTTGTAGCACTCATATCCCCTGAGGGATTGATTATGGAAGTTAAAATTATTATCTTGAAAAACATTGATGCCCTTCGACAAACTGTAACTACCGGTATGTGGTCAGTAATTAAGAGATAATTTATATTGGGTAAATAAAAGAAATGTTAATGTGCAACACTCCACATCATTATTTCTGCATAGGCGAAGAGTTACTCCAGAAACCATCAAATTTTCAATAGGTATACCTTGAGAATGGTAAAAGATATTGAAATAATTGCAGCAGATCTTTTAGTGGGGGATTCCGTATTTTAATTGCCAGGTAAAAACAGTGGCATGTCACCATAACTTTAATTAATACTGTTGCATTTTGTCACCACAGCTGGAGTAATACTAGGGATGGGCCATTTGAAAACAGAAGTGATGGTCATCTTCAAAAGGAAAAGTATAAACATGTTAAACACTGAAGTTCTCTTTTGTTGTGGAAAAATTCAAAGACAAATTGGACCAATCAGAAGACTTGATGCAAGCCTATATTATCTTAAATGTGCCAAAATAGGGCCAAAATGCAATACATTCATATGTTTCTTTTTTGAGCAATGCATAAAAATTAAAAATATTCAGATATATAGATTGGCTCTTCTTCTCAAAGTTGAAAACTTTAATTTGAGAAAATAAAGTAACTTCACACTGGTGATTATGTCTAGGAACGGAACTTGCAAATTGTAAATAATTATTTAATAACCTGCAGTAAGAAAATTTTAAAGTCATTTTAGCCTTTTGAAATTATAGAAGGCTTACAAGGAGTTCTTGCAAATGGCAGCCCCCTGTGTTAACCAAAAATGACCATGTCTTCGAAAAAGTTGGGTATGATGGCGCAGCTAGCTCCCCCTTAAAATTTGGTCACATTATATGTGTCATTGTTTATAATTTTATCACATGACTGTACATAGAAGTAATTGTTTACATCTGTTTTTAATTTTTCAGATGGCAAATGTTTGTTGGTGGTACTTCTTTTCTAAGGTGATAGAACTCCTTGATACAATCATCTTTGTGTTGCGGAAGAAGAACAATCAGATTTCATTCCTACATGTATTTCACCACAGCACCATGATTATCAACTGGTGGTTAGGAGTGAAGTATATAGCAGGGGGACAGTGTAAGTATTGTAGTAAATAATCCTGTAGAAAAGGGGGTGATGATGGGGCAGGGGGTGTTGGGGGTTTCAGTGCCATCAGCTTTCTAAGAATAGGGGCTCTCCTGTTAAAATCTTGATTATACAATTGGCATTTTCAAAGATAATTTTGGTCAATAAACTCTTCAGACTGAAAATTATTGGGTGGTAGTCCACCTCCTCCCACCCTACCCCAGCCCCACACCCCATGGTTCTGCAGATCCTGAGTTGAAAGTTGATAAAGGCATGAAAAGAGTCAGGAAATAATGAAATATTTACTGATTCTAATGATCATGAGATCAGTGAAGCCTTGACAAATTTGTTCAAAAAGTAAAAAGAACTAGAACTGTATTTGCCTGCAAATACGTAAAATGGTAGTGTGTGTAGTAGGCGAGTCCTTGCAGTTTGAAGTCAAGCCAGTTTTGTTGTGGATTTGGTACGGCGTTTAGGCCTATTTAGTCCATAAGTTCACTGACACCAAATATATTTCACCACCTTTAGAAAGGTTTGCAAAAATGTTTGATATTTAAAGGCCTATTAAGGTCATATATTCAACCAAAGCCTTGACCTGCCAGCACAGGCCATACAGCCACATTGTCATTTTGTAGGCACTCGTTGTGGCCAGTAAATTCATCATACGGCACCTGTAAAGTCCCGTCCCGATTGCTGTTACGTTATGTACAGTTCTCTGTTCATATTCAAGCGAAGCATTGACCTGCATAGTCACATTGGAATTCTGTAGGCAATCATGTCGCGATCAACTCTGTGTATTACTACGTACACAATGTGGCCACTATGTACTCAGCATGATATACGGCACTTGTACAGTTTCGTCCAGATCTGTCAGATGTATTTGCTCTTTGTTCTCACCACTGAACTAAAATATGACAGGAATACAGCACAACGCTCTCAATCCATAGCAATGACGCAAATTAGCGTTTAAGCAGTACACGATAGATGTGACCTTGCGTGTTAACGAAGAAGCAGGATTGCTGTAATTGAAATGTATTCCATGTTTTACACCTCAGTGGTAACCTGGTAACTAAGGCCTTAATCACATTTCATCGCATTTTCTAGGAATTAATTCTCAGAGCTCTTTCATCGAGTTAACTCGCTAACCTTTCATGAAGTCATAGTTTTTGTTTTTGTTACATAAGTTTTTATTTCATGACGGCCACAGATTGACTTACTGCTGTCGTTAGAAGGTCAAGCAAGAATATTTGTGTAAACTACATTCTCTATGCACAGCCATATTTAGTAAAGAGGCGCTTCCACATTCTGAATTCATTTTTCCAGGTATTATGGAATCTAATATTTCCTGACATTGGCTTGGTGTTTACCGAAATTTTCAAAAACGTTCTTTGTATGCTACTATAATGGCTGATTCATTATTCTACCCTGTCAAGTCATATGCTATAGCTATATGCCATATGCCATTTCCAGGATTCCCGAAATGTACCTAACAGTAGACAGATTTTCAGGATTTAGAGAATTACGGGTAGAGTGGAAACACTGGGTCAAAGCCGAGCAGTCCGCTAGTAATGCCAAGATTGCAGTGCGGCGCACTACAATAATGAAGTGCCTTTGTCATTGTCTGCCAAATGAACTTGGTTCCTCTCAGAGAGTGGCAAAATGCCTTGTGATACTGTAAATAGTTTCATTAGGTTTGGTTTATGTACAGGCTTATGCTGCTTAGATATAAGGTCATACTTGCCAACCATTCTGTTTTACGCTGAACTGTTCCGTTTTCTGAGCTTTAAAACCCATAAAAATCAGAATTTTCAGATTTTCCGACTTTTAGTATTAAAAATATACTAATACTAAAAATGATCAGGAAAATCACAAAGCAACAACTTTGAAAAAAACTGACATCAATCTTTGTATACACCTAAGTGATTTCCACATATATTGTCAACATTTAGAGAGGAAAAGGGACTCTTGAAATCATCCTCTTCCCTCTTCTCCCATTATGAACGAACTTAGTACAAAAATCACAAGCATTATAACACAGTCCTTCGTATGCATGTATGTACACGCACTCGTTGTTAATATGGAACATGTCTGTACTCTATGGGTACACAGTGGATCGTTGTTGTTCTGTTTTCTGAGATGGCAATGTTGACAAGTATGTAAGGTGCATTTGTAACAAAAATGTCATTCCAGTTCCCCTTATAGATGGGGGGTTGGGGAGTAAAAGCTTGGGTGTAGAGTCAGGGAAGGCTGAGCATGAGGAAGAGTTTGTAGCATTATGTTCATCACCTGGTGATTGTGGGTGAAGTATGTGGCTGGATTATACAATGTGATTGCCTATTCAACTGTCAAGACACTTTGGAGATAGCATTAATGATTAAAGTAATGCCAGATATGAAGGAAAAGAGGGGAGACTAGATGTTAACTGATGTGTTAAAGTTTTAAAAACTTATTTTATTTACAATAGTTTACATCCTTTCAAACCAACTACAAAGCTGGAAATACATGTTACCCAAAAGTGTTAGGAAATGTAGTCTTCCATTACAACCTCAGAACTAACCACTAGACAAAGTCAAAATCCAAAAATTAATTTGTAATTTTACATTCTGTAATGAAAATGCAGTTTTCAAGTTTTAAAGCTACCCCTCCAAAGACATATGATACTTGAATAGTGAAAGGAGTGGGTTGGTGGGGCAGGGACTAGAGGCGCAACACTTTTCATAATTGTCAATAAGTCAGGCTTACTGCTACTACCAGATTGTAGCAGACTCTTGTTCAGTAGTAGTGCTCTCCCCCTCCCCCTCCCACTCCCCTCTCTGCCTCTATTTAGAATAACCCCACAATTTTTGGTTCATCAGGATTGAGGAAATAAATGCCTTCTCAATGTCAAGTATTTATGTACATTTTCTGGTTTCTTGAAACAGCCTGGTTCCTGGCCATGTGCAATTCCTTCATTCATATCCTGATGTATTCTTACTATGCCCTAGCGGCAATTGGTCCTCAAATGCAGAAATTCCTGTGGTGGAAAAGATACATGACTCAGATGCAACTGGTAAGTTAACTTGTGAATATCATAAAGGAGACAAGCAGTGAGCATTTGCCTCACTCTGCAACACTGTCATTGTCAGAAGGGTGGCTGGATGGAGGTGGGAAGAGGAGTAGGACGGAAAGATGAAGTGAAATGTCCAAATGGCATCATGATTAAGGCACCCACAATATATTTGACTGATTTAAAGATCTTCTTTTATAATCTGTATGCATTTGCAGAAGGTGATACACACCTACCAGTATTGAACTTTTGTGAAGTCCCTTCCAGTCCCTTAAGCAATCTAAACCTTGAGTTACTAGCATATTTCATCTTAGACCAAGCAAGAGAGTCCTTATCATCATGTAATCAGGTAGCAACTTCCTGATGTAATAATATGCTGTGTGATTTGTCGTATGGCCAGGGAGTTGTCATTTGACTGGAGATATGTCTTCACAATCTCTTGGATCGACTGCATGGTCAAGTGATTAGAGCATCCGACTTGCAGCCGGAAAATCGGGGGTTCGAATCTTGGCCGGTTCATACCAGAGACTTTAAAATGGAACCTACTGCCATTGTGCTTGGTGCTAAACATAAGCAATGGAGTAGGGAAAACAAGCTCATCTAACTAACAAACTCGCAATCTCTTTGAAGTCAACAAGTTGCCAAGAAGTGATATAATTAACACTCCTTTCAATACACCTATGTGCTATAAAACTGTGTGCCACAGCTAATTTGCATACCCGGCACACAACCGGTAGTACTCAGTAGTGCTTCTACTCTCTGCGTAAATAACTAGCCATTTAGCTGCATAATACAAGCTGCATGCTGTGACTGTTAGCACTGCACACACACACTAATGTAGGTATATTCTGTACATACACTTGCCCTAAAGATAGTGAGAACCAAAAAACCAAAAATAGAGTAGCTAAGGTCACAAAATCCACGTAATCATTATAGTAATAGCTTTTTCACATTTTCACCTAAAATAATAACGATGCTGAGTTGCATGAGGTTGTTTTTCTATCCTGATAAGGATTTCGTGGAATGCGTATCAGATATTATTGACTACAAGTAATGTTAAAAGTTTCGCTACTCAAAATCATGCCAAAATTCATCAACTTCAGAAACCCTGGCAACAAATAGAAGTTTAGCAAAATCTAGACCCTGAAAAATGGTCTTTTCGGTAAATTGGCACTGGGTGCCCCTTTTTTTTCTCTTCGTAAAACATCCTTGTCTTCTAAAGAAATTTAATCGGTCCTCGAGAGCCTGTCCTTGGTGAAAATTCAAAGAGTTTCAAAGGCAGGATTTAGGGACAAGGTTCATAAAATTTTTGGAGACAAATCTCCAGTCAAATAGCAACTCTCTGGTATGGCTAAGGCCACTTAGAAATCTGTATTTGTTTTTCATTGGTTTTGTAGGAGATAAAGAGATTGGAGTTGGGATGATGAATTTACCCGAATGTTGTTCTGGCTCAAGAAGCCCATGTCAGACTCATTAAGGACCTTGCTTTTTAGAATGTAGATGAGCACTAAATTTCTCTTCTTTTTGACAAGTTTTCAGAATGTAACAAATTGAACATGTTTAGTGGTTAGGCCCTCAGATCATCCTCTGGGGATCAGTATTTCAGAGTCTGCAACCACACATGAGAGTGTAAACCCAGTCTTTAACTACTTTCCCTAAGGATGCACAGAGTGGATAACACTTGTTTTGCCCTATTGTCCAAAGTTGTATATAACAAAATGCCAAGGGGTTCAAATACCTCTTATTATCCCTTTAATACTTCTGAATGTATCAAATGAACACTCATTTATCTTTATGTGTATATTTAAAATGGTTTAAGTCAGAAACGTATAATAATGTTGACCTTTTACCTGATGAATATCAAGTTGAAAGTTTTTCCATCTTTAAGCTGAGAGATTCATATGTTTCAAAATTATCTTTTTTATGTTTTCTCTACTATCCCAGCTGTTTGTTCCAGTCACATATTCTATTTAATGATTGTTTCACTTTTCAGATACAATTTGTACTCGTTGTCTGCCATACTGGGTACAACATCTACATCGACTGTAACTTTCCTCAAGGATTCAACTATGCTGTGTTTGCGTACGGGATTTTCCTTATAATTCTCTTCTCAAACTTCTACATCAGGTCATATTTTGACAAAAAAGAAAAGCAGAAGGAATGAAAAGGTGAATTGTACTTGATACTTTGCATTCATTGACATAACAGGGCTCTGCTAGTACTTGATAGGATGATAGTAGTAGCAGGGTTACCATGGCTTTGGAAACATGAAACAGCTATGGAAGATTGAAACCTAAACAAAATTAAGGAATTGGCTCTGGCCTAGTTTAGAAAACAATGCATACAGTATTGACTGTGCCTGAAGACCTCTGGTTAGTAGCACCACACGTTTTGCTAAAATTATGCACAAAGCTTGGATTTGTTGTTTACAGTTGTGATGATATGTAAAGAAATTTAAGTGTAATTATGTGGGACTGATGTATTGAATCTTTTGAAGTTTTGTGTGGAGCCATTGTACCCCTCCTACCCCCTCACCTCCCCCCAAAAAACTTCCAGTCATACAATGGCAAAACCAGAGGGGAGGCAGGGGGCTGGACCCCCCAGTCAAATGTCTCCCCCCCCCCCACTTTCCCCCCAATGAAATTCAGAGGTAAAAAATATTGGGCAAATTTTTAATATGACAAAAAAATAAAAATACTTGGCTGAAAATCACAAGGCCAGAGAGACTGGGAAGTGCCATTTCCTGCAATCCGAGGGGCATTTTTATCAAAAAATTTTCTTTGTGCGCTACACGCCAGCCAATGCTGAAAATCACAAGGCAGAAGAGACTGGGACGTGCCATTTCCTGCAATCTGAGAGGCAGTTTATAAAAAACTTTTCTTTGTGCACTACATGCCAACCGATGGTGGCGCTCTGCTTAGATAGTGTTATTACTGCTCCCCCTACTTGAACCTTTGCCTGCCCCTCAGCCCCCCTCCCCCCCTGATGAAAAAGTCTGGCTATGCCACTGCAATCATGGTATTATAGAATTTCTTTAAAGAAATGACAGAATCTGTAATTAAGCCTCAAAATAGGTCTGGCAAAAAAAGAGAAGTTTATGGATGGCGTAAGAACTTTACTAGGGGTTACATTTTGCCACGTGTGACCCCTTATTCCCCCTGTCTATCAGATTCTGCCACTCAGTGTACTGCTTTGGGTAAGGCCAACCAGGGAAATCCTGTTGTATCTGTAATGTATAGTAGTACAATCTACAATAAATTGTGTGTGATTCAGGAAAAATTGAAAATTTACAAAAGTGTGGTAAGCCTCTATCACTCCTGTGCCAATCTTCAAAAATCAATCAAAACTATTAATTCATCATGTGAGATTCTACAGGTATGTCACATTGTGGTTTACAATTCGTTTTTTGAAAAGTTGGATAATGAAACTGTCTAATGCTTTATGGAGAATTTTTATATTTTCTTGTTGTGATGTGTTAGTTGCTTTAAAAACCTAACGATTTCAGTAGTTAAAAATGATCATTCCTGTTTTCTTTCTTTTGATGTTATGTGTGTATAGTTGCCCTTCAAAATAGCGCTTTCCGTAGATACGAATGATCATGAGAGTTTTGTGGGTAGTGCTTTTGCAGATGTTTTATCATCATTGATTTAAATAATTAAAAGGAAATTTTTTTTTTTATTGTAGCCTTTTGTTATAGTGTATAATAACAATAATTCAAGACAGGGAAGCAGTACTTTTTAATTGCTTGTGGATTGCAAGAGTGATAAAAATTTGCAAAGTTGCCTTGCGAATTAAACTTTTATACGGGTGGTTTCAATTTAGTTGCAAATCCTATATATTTTTTCTTAAATAACAAGGTCATTTCAATTGGGAAATTAAAGATTTCTTTTGGTACAGAAAACCCATCTGGGATCATTCAGGGACTTAAACTTGTGACCTCATATAATTATCAGGCTTCATAGTTTGTCAGATATAAACTACCTTGTGTATTTACTATGTCATAACACTTATACAGTATTCTTGATTTTATATGGAGACTGTATATCAGGATCAAGAGTTGTGTAGAAGAGTTATGCTACTGTATGGCAACTGCATCATGATACAGTACGGAGTAATTGTCAATGAAAGTTGAAAAGTTCTGTCAATAATGAATGAACATATGGTAGTTAATCAATGAGGTATTTTAGTGAAACTTTGAAAAAGGTTAGCACAGAATGAGAAGAGTACCATTGATGCAGTACATTCAGGATAAAAGTCACATAACTTTGATCAAGCTGGCCTTCTAACATCATTGTTAAACATGTTAATGTGGATTTCCTCAAAACCTACCACATGTATTTACTTAGCCATATTTTGCTTGAAACTTTGTGGTGGACATTTTGTAACTCTTATGTCTACTTACAAAAGAATTGCCTTCAGTTGAAATTCTTTCAGGGAAAATCTGGCTTTTAGTAAACAGAATTGCAAGTGAAGTTGAAGTTATATTTTAAGTTTTGACTGAATTTGTAATAATTCTTGTAAGGTACTGAGTTTTTTATTTAGTAGTTTGTTCTGTACAGCACATTACCTTGCCACTTGACTGTACTGCTCACGTCGTTAACTCCTCCCCTCTTAATTTAGGCATAAAATCAAATTCTTCAGTTTAGTTACCCTTCATGTTGCAAGAGTCCTACACGGAGGTTAAATGTTTCCTGTCCTTACTACTCAAACTGTGATAATGACCCAACATATATTGGAAGGCATCTCTGCAACTAGAAACCATCATTGAAGATCTATGCAAGTGCTCATACAAACTTTTGTGTTTCAAGGTTACATTGCAAAAACTCTATTATTGGTCCTTTAGTGTATTTTCTGATTTCCTGTTGAGTAAAAAAAAAATAAAATTGATTAAAAAAAAACAATAAAAATTGACATTGATTCAGGGTTCTTCCTAATAACTTTTCTGAAAATGCTGAAAGAGAATTAATTTAAATTGCATAATAAGTTAGTCAATTTGTATTATATTAATGGTATTCACCTCTTGAAATTAATGTTATTTAATTTATATCAGTATACACCTTAATATCTTAGTTTTAGAACTCATACATGAGATACCTAAACTGATGAAATTTCCTTGAGTAAAAGATGTACTTCCTTCTGGAAATGATTTCAACCATATCTATCAAGCTGACATGCATTAGACATTTTAGAACCCTCAAAAACCTATGTTTTCAATGAACAATCTTTGAAATTTTGTTTGGACCTTAACATGTTTTGAAAAATGTTTTAAAATTTGCCTCATTTTGTGGCATTTCCCTTCTGCCTGAAGTGTCAATTTGAGCTTTATGAGGTTTTGAGAAACTGCTGTGGAAATTTAGAGATGGATTGAAACTGTAAGGATGAAACTTTTAGCCTGTATTTTTTGGATTGGCAAATTTTTCGCTGCCTTTCCCAGTGGCATCTTCAGGCCAGCTGATCTTATGGCTCTCATCAGGCATCGAACTGTGAAGAATGGTCTCAGTTCAAAGTAACCGTGAAGAAGGGTCCTTTTGATGTTGACTTTGAACTGCAAACCTTAATCAAAGTTGGATAATTGGTGACGGCTGTATGATCAATTGGCGTGGAGATGCTACTGGAAAAGGCAAAAATTTGTAAATCACACAAGTAAGTTTAGACAGTCTGATTTACAATCCTTACTATATCTTTCATACCTGGATGAATGCCCTTAATCTTGATATAGATTGATACTGTTTTGTGTAATCATTTTGCATTCTAATCTCATAGAAAGGCACCTCATTCAAGGAAAAAGGACAGTTTTGTTTCACCAAATAAGCCTTCATTTCTAGAAATATGGTCTTTCACTCTTTTGATAGTCAAAGATTGTCCCCATGAAAGCATGATTATTGGCCAGTGTGTGTTGCCCAATTTTAGTATTCACTTTTACGGTTTCTTTTATCGTGGTATTGCAAGGATCATGCTTACTTCTTATAAAGTTGCAATTGTATGTCATGTACACATTTTTGAAATGGAAGTTGAATTTTTTTCTACATATTTATACATGCTGGTTCCAACCACAATAGAATGAATCTTTAAGATGATCTTGGGGTTGCTGGCTGTCCTCTGTGCACTGCCTGTTATGTTTTGTCAGTAAAAGATGTAATTGTTTGTAAACAATAGTCAATAACATTCAAAAGCATTTTTTTCATGCCATGCAGGATGCATCTATTATGAGAATATTTTGGAAGTGTTGCATGAATCCTGCAATAGCATATTCCAATGCAAACACTTTTCATTCCAGTAGATTAAGGGAACTTTTGAATTGTTAGGGTATCCATCATCTCTTTTGGAACTGTGGACATATTATCTCTCATCAGGGATTTTGCAGTCTTGCAAAGTTAGAAAATATCATTTAAACCATCTATTTCTGGGACTGGAATTGTCAAGATGTTTTTCAAAAAAATCAAAAATAGAGATGGGAAGGGTATGAAATTTACAGAAAAAGAAAAATCTTAACTGAAGTAGAAGTAAACCCAGTGATGGCTAATTTCTTGCTATTCATGTTTTTGAATTTTTACTCATAAATGTCCTTTTTTCTCTTGCTGAAAGATTAGAAGTTGATTAGGTTGCATTTGCTGCATGTTTTATTACAAAAATATTTCCTTTTTTTCCAATTTTGAAAAGTCATGTGAGAAAAATTGTATTTGAAAATATGCAGAAACAGTTTGTCTTGTGTGACATTGGTACTGTAAATATGCAGCTGGATGGTAATCTTAGTGGAGATCATTGTATGTTGCAAGTGTGACATTCTAACTGTGAAGCTTTGTTATTATTGCAGCTGGAACAAAAGAAACTATAATTACTACTACTTTTTTTATTGGTGGTGAGGTAGAAAGTGAAATAGTTGTACACATTGACTGGAAATACTATTTACCATTCCCAAACTATGCAGTTGAAAATACTAGTTATATGAGCCTCAAAATATGCTATTACAGTTAAATTTCCCCCTAATGTTTTGAATTGTTCTTTAAATATGTGGAAAAGTAGCCAAAAGTTTAAAAATGGAGAATGAACTTATAAGGTATTTAGCATATCATTCACTGGGTTTTGTTTTTGTTTGCTTGTTTGCTCAGATTTTTTTTTTTTTTGGACCACCTTAAGGGTAACTCAGATCAAGGTAGAGAACCTAAAAGAATTATATCACCTTTTTGGTTTCGATGAAAGAGAAACCTATGCGGTCATGATGTGTGTATGTATGTGTGTATGGGTGTATGTGTGTGTATGTGTGTGCGTGTATGTATGTGTGTGTAAGTTTGTGACGCTTAGCTTGTGTGCACGATATCTCAAGAAGGGAAACTCTGACAGTTCTCAAACTTGGTACATAGATG
>WURT03125715.1:0-11638 GCA_009936505.3 Holothuria glaberrima | reverse complement strand
CCCCCCCGAAAATCAAAAACTTGAAGGAAAAATAAAATAAACATTTTTATGATATCGCTGAAAATTTCCAGAAAATGAGATTTCAGAACAGAAAATGATTAGATGCAACTGATGTGGTGGTTACTCCTCACATTGTAGTACACTTCAAGTATGTTTTTGAGCGAGCAACATATCTAAACGCATTCATTGTATTAGCTTGGACTTCACAGTCAGGGCCACAGCTGCCAGTTTGACCTTGTATATGCAACTATACTTGAATCTGAGTTCTTTTAACAGTGGTAACCATATGCTTGGCTACCATTACAGAACATTTACCTGAAGTGTCTTGCAGCAGCTGTATATGCATGTGGCTTTCATTTTAAAGTAATAGCTATATGTTCTTCATGCACATAGGCTGGTGATCAGTAAATTTAAATATTGAGATCCTTTGACCCAACCTGGATACCAATTTGACAGATCATATCGAAGTAAAAGTGTTAAACCCAGCAGACAGAGAGACCTGTTACTGAAGGCAGCATATATTTGTTGATCAAATTTTCCACATAAAGTGAGATTGCTGAACCTAGCAGCAAACCATTCTTTGCAAAGTGAATGTATTCTTACCTCTTCTCCTAATTCTTTTGCATATTCTAAGTCCAGTTCATGTAAAGTTTCTATGTGGTCATTGACAAATGCAATTGGAACCAACAGCATGTTTTTGCAACCATTTTTACATAAGCCCTTGATGGCTTCATCTGTCTGTGGTCCCAGCCATGGAAGAGGGCCGACCTTGGACTGCCAAACAAGCCTATATGGATGAGAAAAGTTTAAGGCCTCCATCACCCTCTGAACTGTTGCACCAACCTCTGCAGGGTATGGATCCCCTCTGTTGACAACCTGTGAAATTAAAACCGGATAAATGTAGACAGTAGGTGCGCAGCATAGGTGTAAAGAACTCCCACATAAGAGGCATTTAGCAAGTTCCTTTCCACATAGCACATCTTATAATATATAAGACAATAGTTGTAGCTCTTGTTCACGGTTTCACAATTTATTATTAGAATGAGTACCACATCAACCCTTGGGCATATGAATGGTGGCTACTTGTCCAACTCTGGGGTGTCATAAGAAACACAATGAACAGAGGGTTTAATCGGCTAAGAGCAGAGTTGTTGACTCGATTCAATGACCTGCCACTCGAGTCGACTCAAGTCCCATTTTTTTGACTTGTGACTTGAAGGGAACTTGACTTGGACTTGACTTGAGGAATTTGAAAAATGAGTGACTCGTGACTTGACTTGACTTGCAGAGAAATGACTTGTGACTTGACTTGAATGATATTTGACTCGAGTCGTCGACATTGGAAATCATCATAATTTTTAAGCTTTATTTATTATTCATATTCTCATGCAAAATCTTTCTGCTATTTGTGCCCGAAACTGAAGATCCGCATCCTTTACAGTTTACAATAATGATCGTAGTATATCGATAGCACACATAAACTGTGCGTGTAAATGTATTATACCATGTTCAGTTCTGTGGAAAATAGTGACACTCCCCTCAAAGTGGTTCCACTGTTCCAACTGTAGCACTAGAATGCAGGGCCGGATTTACGACTGCGGAGGCCCTGGGACGAACCTACTGAACCTATGAAGGACACCTTTGTGACTTTGGTAAGCAACTGAGAACTGTGTGTAAGCGGAGCACCCCAATGATTAGTGCGAGGTGCTTAAGAAAATTTATGGATGGGAACACCTTCTAGATCACCAGAATTGGCACTTCCCAGGCAATATTTGCTTGAGTATGGAACAACATCACAGACATGTAGGTCTATATTACTGATTTTTCTTCTCTGTAGGTCAACAAGGGCGGGTTTATGTGCCCTCATGATAGCATGCCTAGCACTAGCAACCCATGCAGCTAATTGCGTGAGGAGCTTGTCTTAACTGTTTGTCTAAAAGAGACATTTGAGCTTCGTCGGGGAAGTTTATACCGATTAGGACTACAATTTTACGATTGAGATGATTCATAAAAAATACAAATTTGGATTTTTTCCTTCATAACACAAACAATGTGGTCTGAAATCTGAGACCCCGGCATTCCCAGGTTTACTAATTTATGAGCAATCTGAGAACAATTCCCACTCCTTGAAATCACTCTTCACACCCTCTCAACAAGGCACAATCTTTGGGGCCTCTAGTCTGAGGATATTTAAATTTAAGCGGGACGTCGTCTCCTTATGACTCTAAAAATATGATAACCTAGTTTGTGGGAGACCCCTTAGTGTAAGGGTCCCTGGGCATGTGTCCCGCTGTCCCATGCTCAAATCTGGCCCTGTTAGCATGAAGAATCACAAGTAACCCTTCACAAGTCCTGTGACTCTCATATTGACAGAATGCAACACATGTGCATCTTAGGTCAATGTCGTATTTACCGAATTTAGCCGTATTCGGTTTCCTGAATAAATTTGTGTGTTCTATTAGCCTATCCTATAATTTTGTGGCTCAAAAAGCCTCAGGGATTGGTCTGCTCTACTTCAATGTTAAGACTGTCATTCATCAAGTGTGGTGCTAGTGGAAGTAATCCTGCATCATTATGAGTTCATGCAATTTCACATGACTTGTGATCAACTTGGGAAGAAATGACTTGCGACTTGACTTGAAGAAATTAGACTTGTGACTTGACCTGACTTGCAAGAAAAGGAGGTGACCTGTGACTCGACTTGACCCAAAAAATAAATGACTTGTGACTTGACTTGACTTGGTGATGAATGACTTGTGACTTGACTTGACTTGACTTGACTTGACTTGACTTGAAGAAAAGTGACTTGCCAACAATTCTGGCTAAGAGTGACCAAAGGAAAATGACCCCAAAGGTAGCACAATGATTCACATCCTACAAGTAAGAAACTTCTCTACAACTTGCACACTTTATTTACTATATATATAGTACGAAAATTTTTAAGAAAATAAAATAAATACAGTAGTGGCAAGGGTCCCCTGCACATTTAAAATTTATAGAAAATTTGATGGAAGTATAAAAATTACATAAAAGAAGGGTTTAAGCTGAAAGTTTGGACAATTTGTAACAAGAACTCATTTAAAGCATTCTAGTCAACTTTGTATGCAATTTTCACTTGTAATTCTTAATATATTAGCATTTAAATTTAGCAAATTTGTAACTCAATGTCAACTTGTAGCAAGCAGATATGGTGTCATCTCCTCACCATGATAAAATGTGTTATTTGTTTTGTTGTTAAATTTACATCCAGTATTGTAATGTATTGCATCAGGGGGATTTAAATTTTGCAGATTGCACCTGCCACATGCCCTACCAACTTCAAGGTCAAATCAATATATTGAGAAGCAAAAACAGAATACTATTCACCAATGTGAGGGTGATATGTCAACGACTTTAGCTTTAACATATTTTTTTTTGTGATTACCTGACTGTTTTCTTATCATTTTACTGCTTTGGCAAGCTTCATCACTTAACCAAGACAAGCCTCTAACCAGATGATTGGTCATACATGTCTTGCATGCTTCCCACCCCTTCCCCTCCCACCCCTTTCTTCTCTGAGTGTTCTTTTAAAAGTATAAAAAACTTCCCAACCCCCTCCTACTCACTTCTTTCTTCCCAGAGTGAACTTTAAAAAGTATGAAAAACATTCACTTTGCTGCAAAAGATCATCACCATTAAAAACACAGTCAATGAGCCTACATGGGCCTTTGAATCCCCCTACCCACAATGTAGATTTTGCACTATTGAGAAAATGATGGGGGGAAATAGATGCACAGATCCTGTAGCATAGAAAAGGACCAACTTTTTTGTCATGAACGAACACCTCAAATGCACTTGCCCACGCTGTTGAAAAATCTTCACTAGACAGCTAAAACCTTTAAGTTAGAACGCAAGTGCCCAACTTCTATCTACAACAAAGAACTGCTCCATTACAATGGTATAATACATCCAACTTACCGTCATTGGAAGAGAATGAGCAGAGAAGAGGATGACAACATCATCTTGTACTTCAGGAGGAAACTTGGCCAGCTCCTCTTTAATATGCTGAGTAAATGCCTTTAGTTTAAACAAAAAGACTTACATCAGTCGTATATGGCAAGGAATTCCATTCAAGTGATTCAATGACACAGTCATGCTAAAGGCACTCAGTTACCAGGGGAAGGATTTCCTTGATAACTGAACCAAAACATTTACTAAATGACAGAATGCCCCATAAAACATGTGTTTAACACACAGGAGAGTTTTTTATCACACTTGATTGCTATATTATACTTAAAATGGTAAAGTATGGATTAAACTAGAGTGAATGTGATGTATGGAAATGTAACATGGGTGATTCATTCCTGGCTGAATTCAAAATAAGTCCTAGTAGAGCCGAACATCATTCTGCAGCACATCCAGGGTAAAGTCTACACAAAGAACCACATAGTTCCACATTAGGTGTATGAAGTGATCACAAATTCCTGCCAGTTTCCCAGCCAATCGTTTTCAATGCACATCACAGCTAGAAGTACTGCCCAGTTCCTGGTAAAGTGAAGACTAAATAAATAGCACATCACTGGTGGGATGGGGAGGGGGAGTGGGCTGTTTTTACAATTGATTGGCATAAATTCTTTGGATAAATCCTTCCCATAAAACAAATTTCAGACCCTTTAATATGAAGGGTGTTAAAAAATGAAATGTATATGCCTTGTAGCTAAAATATTGTGCCACCACTGTCATTGTTGGGCAAAGGCCTAATACAGTCCCTATGTTAAATTACATGACCAGTCCAAACTGACTAAAAGGATTTCTTAATGGCAATACGTAAATTCATTGATCCAGTATATACCAGGACATGGTACAATACAAGTGTGGTTTCAAGGAAGCTCAACCCAACAATTCTTATCCATACAGTTCCACAAAGTCCCCCTTCAGGCCTACCCCTCAGACAATACCCATTTGGAAAATTCCCACTGTGACCATTACCACTAGGATAATTCCCCACCCAAGACAATTCAA
Source organism: Holothuria glaberrima (assembly GCA_009936505.3). Taxonomy (NCBI): domain Eukaryota; kingdom Metazoa; phylum Echinodermata; class Holothuroidea; order Aspidochirotida; family Holothuriidae; genus Holothuria; species Holothuria glaberrima. The sequence goes on along the minus strand of WURT03125715.1, from coordinate 6,637 downwards.
AATTGTCCGGTGGGGAAAGTTGTTTGACAGTAATTTTCATGGTTGGTAATTGTCTTGGTCAAACTATCCGAGTGTAAATTGCCCTTGCGAGCATTGTGGGATGTGTATACCAACATCTGCTTTTTCCAACTCATATATTGAGTAAAGATCTTACAGATTAAAGGGGTTACAGGATTTCCCTCATACCCTAGTTGGTACTTTGAAATAAGTATGGCTGCACACGCCCTAAAAAGAACAACTGCCTTTACCCTAATTTGAATTGACCTGCCCTGGTTTAATAAATCTAGAAAGATATGGAAATAATTCCAACAAATCTTTCATTGGAGGACTTAATTCTTAACTGGCAAGTGAAACGGTTCTTTTTTGTGGCATGTCACATGACCTTTAAGTCAGATGACAATTTCATTTTGTTGTTAAACTGATATAACAGGCAGACCTTTGGTTAAGCTGTTATAAAAAATATGTACTTATATAATGAAGTATCACAGAAGAAATAAGCAGAGATTTCATTGGTTGAACTGTTGTTTCCATGTGTGATTACATATGACCCTGAATGAGAATATTTCTCACCTCAATGAGACCTGGATTTGTTGGCCACCTGTCAATTACACTCCACTGTAGATTGCTGTTTGTGATGAGACCTGGCGTCTGTGCGTAGTGTCGATAGATGGCATTGAGACTGCTACCAGTTGTTGAACAGCTGTACTGTGGGTACTGGGTAAATGCTACAGCTCTGGTAATACCATCACTGGATAAAAAAAGAAAAATCAATTGTTTTAACTGTTATCATGGCCACTATGGAGGTGGATAGGGGTTGGAGGAAAACAAACATTGGAGTAGGAGAAACTGAAAGGTGAAGCCTGAGAGGTGAAGCCAGAATTGGAAGCTTAGAAGATTTACATTTAAACCATAATTTGGAGGACCTGAGACCAACATAGTAATTTCCACAGGTGGAATGAGCTTGTGGACAGCCTACACCACTATTATTGCTTAAAAGTTTTCACTTCAAGGAAAAATTTGTATTACAGATAGTATGTACCCTACATTTGATTGACACTTCAATAATGTACATTTAATAACCTATACTGTCCTAATAAAAAAGTAAACATTGTAAATATGCTCTGAACAGAAGGATTGAAGTTGACAACTTTCAAAATGCTTTTCACAGAATTGTAGTGAACAAATTGAAAGGCTTCAAAACATTTTCATCAAACACCTGACAACCCAGTGAAATGATTTTTGTTGTTGCAGTATTTTGACAATGTGTTCTAGCCAGTATGTGAATCCAAATAGTAAATTTGACAAAGGTGTATAAAAAATTAAATGACCTTCAGTTATCCTGCATATTCCCTATATTTTCCAAATTTCAGGTTTGGTGCAAGACCATGGGGTATTAATTTGCCAAACTTGTTCCATTAGCCCTAAGGTCAATTTGCAAAAGCCCTAAAATGCACAGTGTACAGTATACTGCTATACAGCTTTTATTGTACTAGCCCATGGGTCTTTTCACTGTTAAGCTGACCATAACCCAAGTGAGGTTCAAACTAGCCCTGGGGTATGTGGGTCATAGTGCGTTTGTCCAGCCCTGTCTGTGGAAAACTGTACTTGCTTCATACATAAGAGAAATGATCAGATACACATATTATGTCCAATACATCCACATAGTCATACTGTAAAGTGTACTGTAAACTACACATCTTGGTACATCTATTGATAGAAAACTCCACAATCTCCACCTAAATCAACAAAAACAAACTTCCATTATTTTTCACCGGCATTTCCTGAAGAAATTTCCAAAATCCCCATCGAAATATTCTCACATTCAAAATGACTATTCGTATATCCAGTCGGCAGATCAATATGACTTTAACACACATGTTACAAGATAGGCATATGTAAATAAGACATCTTCTGTCTAGGGTGGCTGAAAGCATTGAAACTACTTGAGATTTTCCTGATATATATACTGGTAATTTTTCTAAAAATTTGCATTAACTTCCCCTGACTACAAATTTGCAATTTATGCTACATAATTCCTCTAAATGGCTGAAAACCTTCAAAGATTACCTTTCCATTTGGTTAATAGTTTGTTCTGTGAGTGGCTCAACATATCGAAAACCAATGTAATACTTATGAGGCGCTGTGGAGGATAAGAGCAAGACGTCATTAAGCATGAATATAAGTATGAGTATTGAAGCTACTAGCTCATGATGAACCACTTTGTGAATTTCTTGAAAATGTTGGGGGAGTTCCACTTTTAAATAGGTATTCTTGATCAAGAATCAAGTATAAGTTTCCCTCCAAAGACTGGGTTTGAGAATTTTAGTAATGTCTACTGAAGTCAAATTTTGTGAAATTTTTAAAGAATACACAATTTTCAAAGGCTTCCATTCTCATACTTCTGCAAAATGTAAGAACATCACTTTCAAATATACTTAATAATGATTTCTGTGGTCTCCATGTGAAATACTTAGAAGTCCAAGCTTAGGGAAATTTTTTCAAAAATTTGAAGCATCAATAAAATAAAATGAAACATTTTAATTATTTTAAAGGGCAGTCATAATTACAGACCAGTGGGTTTCATCCAACCAGACTTCTCATGTGATGGACTAGAGGAGAAGCTGTTCAATGGGTTGGGACCTTTCATAAATACATTTTTTTAAATAAGACATGCAATGCTGTTTCAACTGTTTTTTTTATATAAAGCATGGAACTACTACAATTGTTTTCACTCTTCACACACACACCTTACATTCTACCTTTAAATTGAGTGCAACATTTTATATATTTTTCAAAAATTTCCTTACCAGATTAATTAAAAATTGTCACCGTGTCTCTTTCCAATGCATTCCCCCTGGCTAAAAATAAGGATTTTATTATACTTCATTGATTAAACACCAAGAACTTCACATGTACACTACACATAAAATGTCATGTTCTGTAATTCCAGAAGTTATGATTTGTCAACAGAATTCACAACTGGACAATTTTACTTCTCTTTCACAAGAAATAACAATTCATCCTACCTGAAAGCTAGAGACGAAAACACTGACCTGTTTCTGGAGATATCTCATCTAACATTTTCACCATCTCAGATCCTTGTTTGTGGGTCCACATCTTTATCGGAGACCCTCCACCAATTTTTTTGTACTGTTCTTGTATTTTGGGTGTCCTCCTTTTGGCAATGAAGGGGGCAAGTTGACTGCCAAAAAAGAACAATAAAAAAAAAATTCAAAAATATTCAAAGCTACATAATTACAGTGCATAGCATTAGCACTGAATGATAAGTGTGGGAGTACATACCGAATGCTGTCCCTTGTTTATCCTAACTCCAGCATGTGGTAAGTACATCAGGGGTGTATCCAGGAATTTTGAATAGAGGGGTATGATTGAATGCTGTCTTGGGGAGGGGTCTGAGGAGGGGTGTCCCCCTCCCCTTTGGAAAACTTTTGCTTTTGGTAGAGGGCTGAGATGGAAAATGATGCTATATGACAAATTTTGAAGCATTTTCCTTTTTTGCCTCAACTTTTTTTTATGCATGGCAGCCTATGGGGGGGGGGTGGGTGCCTGTTGTGCCCCAACCTGGATCTGTCGCTGGTATGTTGAGGTACACAAAGTAGCATTTTTACCTAAATACTGCTGTTAGTCCATTATCTTTTTCATATTCTACATCATATTTTATGCCCAGACAATTGCTTTATACTCATAAACGATAAGATTTTTTTATGTATGTCCTCGAAAAGACCAACATGCACTAGATGAAATATCTTTAATTAAAACATGCTATATTCAAAAGCTAAGCTCTTTATCAGATGCTTGCTTTACCTCACATAAACAATGATCAGACAGGCTTCTAAGCAGAGTATACTTTACTCAGGGTAAAGAAAAAATAAAATAAAACGCCTTTATTATCCCTACCAACACTGTTAACTGTTAAAAAGTTCTTATCATTGCAAACTAAAAATTTAGCTGGGTGTTGTAATCTTTCCAAGTGGGCAATGAGTGAATAAGTGAAGTCCAAACTGGCCTGGAAAGTACCTTAGACCTTTACAAGAATCTGAAATTACATTGTTGCAGCACATCATGAAGTCTGCACCAGCTTTAACTAAAAAGTATTTCAGAGATCTAACCTTTTGAGCATGCAATATGTTAGTACTTTTTACAGTAATCCTTAAAACTGCATATTTTCATCACTTTTGCAGCACCCGAAGTTTAAATTTTTCTAATCCGTTATAAAAAACTCCAAGTGAAGAAACCATACTTTAATATGACTGTGAAGGAAAACATTCCTAATGAGGTGATTATGGCAAAATGCAGAATGCCCCGGGAGATGGAAGCTCTGAGCTACAAAACCACTGTAGGTCCCACAGCATCCCCTAATAGCCTCTTTAATAACAATTTGAATTCTGACTGCATATCCCTGATACCATTCAGTCTCTAAAAGACATGCTAGCCTACCTAACAGGAGGAGTCTCAGGGTTAAGAGTGCATATCTTCATTGCCTTTTCCACTTTTCCATAACAAATCCTTAACATTAAAGATATTCTGTAGTTAGGCACTTTACCTTTGTGCTGGAAGTGGAATGATGTCTTTATCCATGAATAACCTCAGAAGAAAGTCATGCACCTCATCCAATGTGGAAGGTCCTCCCATATTCAGCATCATTATTCCTGTCTTGGGTCGTCTAAAAACACAACAGTGAAAAATACTTGAAGTACCTTCAAGAAGACATATTTAATTATTTCACTGAGACCAAAGTGGATAGTGATAACACCTGTATAAACTTTTTACTTTTCTCATGACCCTCCTTTACAATTAATTCCACTTTTTAAGGTATTGTCAGCATACTGTCCCCTGAAATTCAAGGCAATGTGGATGAAGAAAGTAGTGAACCTTGCATAAAAGCTTAAATTATGATGTCAAAAAAGATAAAAGGCATACAATTATTGTCCTGACATCTTCATTCATGGTATAAACATACTGTGTATCGTGATTGGTCATAGTTCTTTAACGTGACAATTAGTGAGACTACTGCACATTGCAAAACATGGTAGCTCATCACATGGAATGAAACTGCATTCAGGTTCTCAATTAGGCCAACAGTAGTGCATTGCTTGGAACAAGATGATGCTAAAGACAGTTTAGTACAGGCTCAATTTCTGTACCTCATCCCATACTGCTAAAATTCTCTCCCTAAGTTTACCATAAGCTGCTCCTCAAATTTAAAAGAACATTTGTCTGCTGCACCTCCCTGACAAAATTACAACAGCATTTTAGGAGTACAAATTGCTCAAGGCCATATTCTACAGAGTACACAGTTAGCCTACTAGTCACGTGTGTATGAATTTAACTGAAATCTGACCTGTCAATGCAAATGGACATGTTACATCACATTTCACTGGCCTGAACAAGTCATAATTAACCATTCAGATTGAAACTATTGTTTGAAATAATATGGGTCAAAGTTTAGTCACAACTACAGTATGCTTGGGGTGATGCGACAGCTCCTTCAATGAGACTATGAGAGAAGATGACAGTTACTTGTGAACAAAGAAGGGAACTAGATAATTCTTCACAATTTATATTCAAAACTGACAGCATGTTTAGGTATTTAATACTGTACCTGTTATCCTTTGTCTGCTCTGTTGCTGTTGGAGGGTCTCTTTGTTGGTAGCTGCATGACAGGCTGATACTCCGCTTATGTTGAGACATGCCTTCAAGTTGCTTGCAAGATCTCAAACCTGAAAGAATGAAAAATACTACTGTGTTAGGCTTACTAGAGGACAAATTGAAACTTACAGCAAATATCAAGCAATGATAGGGTTATGGATAAATGAAATCAACTAACATTTAGTGTTAAAGTTTGATTATCCATCCCATGAATTCACAAGTTCTACAATAAAGTCAGGCAATTTCACATTGGGTTATGAGAAGAAGGGCCCATCAGAGAGAAGGTCCACAAGGTCAAAGGCCCACTCTAGACTAAATGAACATAACTGTACAGTCATGAGGTGCACTAGCACTGAACCTCATCCCCATCCCCTAATCCTTCTTGTGTTCTTCACCTTTATGACTTTCAATCTTACCCCAGCATATTTAGGAATAGGATTAAAGTATACCTCCAAATACAACTGGTGACTGCACTTTGATTGACATTAAATAAACAATAGCTCTGCTCTGGTAGGTAAATTGATGACTTCAAAAGTCAGTTGTGTTCCAAATTTCTCACACATACAGTAGTGAATTGTGAGGATATGGCCTTTAGGAATTTTTATCTCATTGCAATTTACATAGCATTGTCTGGGAGGTGTACAGTACTGTACTTGAGGAGCATTTTTGTTTAAATTGGAGGAGGGGTAGAAGTCAACTTATGTAGTAAGGAGAATTTTTACTGTCCTACGCCAGATTTAAGCGTCTTGAATCCTAACCTTTATGCTACTCCTAATCCTTGTTGTACAGTACAGTAACCCTAAGTGCATACTGCAGATTTTTGGTCTCACTGACCTTCTATTTAGTGAACCCTTCCATGTCATTTGCTATACAGTGCTCAACTAATTGTGTTCCATTGGTAGCGACATACCCTGACTATTTTTCGGATCTCAATGAGTATTGCACAACACTCTTGGTGGACTCAAAT
>WURT03125714.1:8056-29739 GCA_009936505.3 Holothuria glaberrima | reverse complement strand
GGGATGATTTACCGTTGATCAGGGGTAACATTTGTGAAGCGCTTTGAGACTTATCGTTAGTGTAAAGCGCTATATAAGAACAAATTATTATATTATTATTCTAATAAAAAAGAGCGTGTATTTTTCTGATTTCAAAAAATTCCACGGACCAGAGTTTTCTCAAGGGTCGGGCCCTAGTGCTTTGTTGAGCACACAGACTATGACATTATTGTTAAATGTTTAACTACTAGTTATTAACAGGTTTAGTTTGATTTAACATATCCAGAGAAAATCAGGATTTTTAGATAAGTCAAAACATAAGACTCATTCAATACCTAGTTAATTATTGTAACAGACAGTCTATATCTAGGTCCTTTTCTTTAAATTTAAAAAGGCTTTTGATTGCTCTGAGTATCTTTATTAATAATTCCATTTCCTTCTTCACGTTTGATCCTAAAAGTTGTCGGTGGGCCGAAACCGTCAACTGAAATATTTTGTAACACGTTTCAATAAAAGTTTTCTTACCAGTTGGTTAAGAGATTTTAGGTGTATTTTCACTAAACCGGTTTTGATTTGAAAACCGGTTTTAGTTTGATTCGGTTTCGAAATTTTCCGTTTCAAAACTTTATTTTGCCACTTATTTCTCACTTTTCTGCTACAAAGTCCGCTCCCCTTTTAAAACGTAAAATGTATGGATATTTGTCGATCGTAACTTTAATAAAACTTCCGAAAATTTCCATAACGTGGCTAGGCCTGGTATACGATTCATTTGCAAGGTCAATGTACTTTTTTTTAAAACCGTATTTAATTTAAAAACCGGTTTTAGTCGCCGCCTAAACCGTCTTTTTGGTTTTTGGACTTACCATCACTCCTTACTTCTCACCTTTCCACTTTTTAGATGGAATTTTGAATGGCTCAATTGAATCAAAAACATATCATACACGGCTATACAATTTTCAATACTGCTGATGACACAGTTTTTATTATAGACGGTTACAACGGTTCAGCTAAAGAACTTATTTTAGATCTCAATTAGTTATCTGAGGCGTTTAAAATTAATCTTTAGAAATCTCTCTTATTCCCCACTAGGGCTCCTGTTAAAGTCTCAGTTGAGCTACCACAAAAAGTGTAAAATTATGATTTGTGTGGTGTGTTTAGTCTGCACAGGATACCATTTGCAGATAGTTAAATGTTAAATTCTAATTGTATCTCGTCGGAGAATCCCCACCATCCACTCCCATCGGTGAATTTTTTTAAAAATGTAATATGGAAAACCTCCTTCAGTGTAAAATGATATAAAATATTTCTTGGAAACGATATTTTCCATTTCGCCTAGAGTGCACATCCTACTGAGCAGATTTGTGCCACCATCTCTTCACGAAAGAAAACTGGTGGAAATATAGCTCCTTCGATTATCTATAGGCTAATACGCAAGTTCAAACCTTCTGCGTAACCAGAACGATTGACAGTTGTAGTCCGACTACAAGATTGGTAATCCTTAAGCGTTTACAAAAAGCAAAAGTCTGCTAGTTTGTAATTTTTGTGTCTGTTGAGAGCACATTTGTTATAATATTGAAAAAAATTATTCTTAGTTCTCATTTCCACAAGTCTGAAATACACCAGGGCTTCATAAGCGTTATTAGTACATCGTCCTTCACTAGTTTGTTGCTAAAGGAAACCAACTGGGACCCCAAGATTGTCCCTCACACCACTGGAAGTAGCGGTACTGGCAGCCAGATTGTTTCCCCCATGTCTCCAGGCCCTTACACGTCACAACCTTGAAAGAAGTTGTTTCCAATGCCGTTGGGTCCTTGAACATAATAGCCCCACTTGACAAAATACTAGCTACATATCGGACACAAGGGCCTGGATCTAGTTTCTAGCGTGTTTGTCTACTTATTTTTAAGCCGTGTACCCACTAAGTACTTTTACCTTTATTCACTTTCTGGTTTACTTAGTGCAAACTTCCGTACTTCCTATATACGTTTTCATGAAGGGTTTGTGGCAACCTTGCCACTACTACTTGCTCCATTTAGATTGAGGAGGGCTTAAAGGAGGGTTTAAACATAAATTTAATTTTCATATGTGAAAAAGGAAATAATTCTTCACAATATGGTGAAACTTTCATTCAAGTCGGACATGTATTACTAGAGATACCAGCAAATGAAATTACTACAATTGTGACCCAAAGTGAGCTTGAGGCAAGCAGGGGTTATATCACTTCCTCACATTGACAAGGAATTCTTTGTTCCCTTTGTTTTTTGCAGTCTGTTGTGTTGACCTTGAAGTTAATAGGAATGGGACCTCCCCATGGGGGATGTGAAGTGTGAATGCAATCGCATTCGGATAACATGCGACTTTTGAGGAGAAAATTGGTTGTAATGTTTAAAGAAAAGCAAAAGACTGCTAATTAATGTGAGGCTATGACATCATATGTGCTTGCTCCAAGTTCACTTTGTGTTGAAAATGTGGTAACTTTAACTGCTGATATATTGAGAACCACACGTCGGATTTCAATGGAAATCTCATCAGATTGCTTAGGCTTAGAATAAGTACCCCTCTAATATATCAAAACTTGATTTGAGCTTAGACCCTTCTTTTAATATCAATTTTAAAGCAGGGAGTTGTTATTTGGAAGGAGATACATCGCTTTGAAGTGGGGTTTGCACCACCAAGGTCACACAGAAATCTGTCAATTGTATCTCTCTTGGCATTTCTATAAGACTTACACTGGATTGCGTAATTCATACAAAAGGGGTTTGTCATCTGCTACATGTACGGTAAGACTGGGGGTTTTTCGCTAGTGCCATAGCATTGCCAGCTGCTAAAAATGAAATATATTGCATCCTTGGACGTTCCGTGAGGCAGATGAGAGTAAAACAATAAGGGTCTATGAAACAATGTGAACATGATTCTGCGCCTGGTCAATTCAGGAAACTTCCGGAAACTTTCCGAATTGTTGTCACAAAAATTAGTCTTCTGACTCTGCAGCTCATTTGCATGACGTTTCCTTCTTTAAGAAGGGGTAGAACTCATTGTTTTACTTCAATGAAACAGTCGTTTCAAGTTTTGTAGCACCTACTCCTGAAATGGTGGCGGTGTAGACCTAGTCATCAAAGCATTGTCCTGAGTAAGCCAATTGTGATAGGATTACTATATCTGAAATATGTTGCCAACATATCGATGTCAAATTGGACCCCAAGAATGAAAGGCAGAAATACCCATCAATGGAATAAGAAGCGTAAGGATTAGCATAAATTAAACTTTCCGTTAAACCTCCTTTCGAATAACAACTTCCTGTTAAAAGCCAGGAAGTAACTAAAGGAATGTTGTACCAGGGACTTGTCCAAATAGCAACTCCCTGGTTGTACTCACCCGTTGTTGTTTCTTCCTCCTCCTCTTCTATCTCCGGAAGATCGGGGACTCCGTCAAATTTATCTTCAACATCTGTAAAATCAAGGCGAATAAAAATATATAAAGCAACCTCTAAGTGACACCCATTATCATGGACTGAGAGAGTCAAATGCGTTACTGACATCGCTACCGCTTTTCCTCAAAGTTACACCACTGTTCTGCGTACTTCCACCTTGACGATTGCTCTCCTGACACAAAACAACGAATTCAAAATAAACGTGAATATTTTAAAGGGCAAATAGTCTCATCCCAGACAATCCAATGCTCCCAACTTAGTTATAGCCCCGCCCATAACTGTCTTTAGCTTCTCTTTGTGTAGATCTGGCAGATCGTTTTACCACCCGTACTTGTAGACAAAAAAATTGTAGTTAAAAGTGCAATTTCCTGCGATCTAGGGCGTCTGGGAAGCTAACTTTTCTAAAATTAGCCCCAACAATGGTGAAGCTGAGCATAGGCGTACGGGACTCTTCCAGTTTGGGGAGCAGAAAACATTTTGCCCGAATCTCAAAAAAGTTGCCCGAATTTCGTTGCAGTTCAGGTGCATAAAAAATAGACCACCAACCTACTCCATGGGTGGGAAGCGCGGGAATTTTTTTTTTTCACATTTTTCGGGCATTCGATCAAAAATTCGGGAACTCAGTAGAACATTCGGGCAATCTTTTCACTTTTAATTCATCTCTGCCGGAATTTCAGCTATTCTGTACCCGAATTTTTGTCGTTTCCTGCCAGAATTTTCGATCGCAGGAATTTTTAAGTGGGCAGTCTTCCCCCTCCGCCTTGTACGCCTATGAAGCTGAGGGTGCTTTGCTTCATAGACACTGTCAAAGTGCAGATTCCCCTCTTCAGGAACCGTTTCTATCACAAATTCTTTCCTCTGAGGCTCTGCTACCTGTTGGCCATGGATACATCTTCGGGACTTCCTAAGTATGATTTTCCTTCTCAGTCTCTTCCCTTCCTCTACCTCACCCCAACCTATGCATTTGGCCCTCATCCTCAGAAAGTTTGAGCATCACTGTATTAGACCCTACTCTGTCTCACCAACTAGAAGTCCACTACTGACTCAGCTTACAATACCATGCGACCGACAGCACTGTTGGTATCCTGCTGTTGAATTTATTCCATAATTATAGAGGTGTTTCATGTGATGTTACGCGATTGGGATTGCCCGTCAGTAAAGGGCAAAAACAAACGCGCAAACACATTTAAAGCACAAACGCACGTCATAACCATAGATACCACTGTGACACAAGGGACGCTTGCCCGACACAATGTCGTACAACCAAAAAGACTTGCGAACACGTCACGAACCAACTCTATTATAGTGATATATCATGTGTATATACCTTAGGCAATCCAAACACTGATAATGCACTTTTCACTCTACTATTACATCCTAACGTTTGTTTTCTCATGTCTCTGTTTTCAGATCCCAAAGAGTATCCGAAGGGCCGGCTGGTCTTGTGTTTAAAGGATCACAAGAATATGTGTTAGAATGGACGGGTAAGGCGGTACTACTTTGACCTGTGCATTTCTGCAAGCCCTTGAGCTCTATTTGGGGGTTTCCTCTGCAGCTTAAGATGGACTCCAAAGAAAACACCACTGTCTTTGTCCCTTGTTAGGTTTAGGAACTTACCTGGAGTTTTGTCCTTAATGCAGTAATACTGAAACGAGAGATATGGTTTTGGTACACCTGGACACATTTTTTCCCTGTCAAACTTCTTCTGTGTCACCGGGATAGTACAGAATTGTTTCCCTTTGCACAGCTCACACACTTGTGTAAACGCTTTTGGGTTCTTACAGTCCATCTCTTCCTCGCTGAATAGTGGAGTCAAACCGTTTGTTTCTTTTCCGTTGCATTTGTCAGAACCTTGACGACCATAGCTTCCTTCTAGTGGACGAATTAGATAACCGTCCGGACATTCCACCTTACCTAGTTCATCTTCGCAAAATGTCACAGTTTCGTATTCAGGAACTAAGACAAAGGGTAGTAGAGAATAAAAATGTACGTGTGATATATTGTACAAATTAGTAAAGTGCTGTTGGAAGAAATAATTTCAAAAAATTGAAGAAATTTAACATAAATACACGAAGGTCACGCTCTAATTTTATCATTCTAGAAAAGAAACCCTGTCCGGACCGCTCCTTTCAGTAGCTTCGCTTCCAACTGCAGAAGTCACTTTTGTCATGTGAGAAACGACGACCCTACCTCTTAGAACTACACCTTCTTGAAATAAGAGGTAGGGTCGTCGTTTCTCACATGGTACGGTAAGTGCCGTAAATGTTTTAACCACATGCGTTTCGCACCATCTTGATTATGATGACTTTAACCTGTGTTTTCAATTCTCTTACACTGGGACAAGAAAGTCCAACAAAACATGAATAGTGACAAAATGGCAAAAGATGCATCTGAAGGATAATCTTCTAAACTCACCATCGAAGGCGCATTTTTCTTCGTGTTCCCGGCATTCATATACAACTTCTAGATATTTATTGGGAATATCAGGACATGGATCTCCTCTGAACACATCCACAGAAGCATGTACCGAACAGCTGTGTTTACCTTGACATTGTCTTGCTACTTCAAAAGTAGATATATCTGCCTTGCAAAGATGAGGCAAAGCCAATTCGGCCTCCATGTCGAACGAACAGATATCCAGTCTCACTCGTCCGAAGGTAGCCGTGACAACCCGAATGTACCCTTCTTGACAGTCGAGACGAAGATAGCTACCTAGGCAGGTATGTTGTGTAAAGTAGCTAGGATCGATAGGTTCTGAAAGACAAATAGCCAAATATTCGTTATAAAAGTTATTATCCTTATCAACCATTTACATTTTACACAAATTCAAAGTGACAGTGAGTCCGATATTAATGTAGACCTCATAAATGCAGTTGCAACCGGATTGACGTTACCCATAATTCCAAATGCAATAGGCCTATTCACATTGCAGTCTGTCCATATTACAATCATTAATTTCGTTTTCGATGATCAGAGAAACCTATACGTTCTTGAAGGGTCCGCATCGGGAGCTGACAACTACCTCTATCAAATTCCTGTACTGCGGTACAGTTCAGAACAGCTTAGAACAGCTTACCATATTTGCATTTTGTTTAATACGCCTCCGTTGGCCGCTTAATTGTATTGCTTCTCAACGAGAGACTTGAGACACTTGGTTTTTGTGACGTCATAGTTTGAATGCTATTTCTTCATTTTATTCATCCTCAATTGAGGATGAATAATATGTAGTAGTATTAGTAGTATTTTAACTTTTAGTCCAATCAAAATCTGTAAACTGAACGTAAATGTGAATAAACATTATATGAATAAACATATATAACAGTTTATCTCACGTGATTAATTATGGCAACAGTCTCCAGCTGAAGTACGACAGTGCCGATAGCGAAAACTTATGAATGTTAGCCGTAAGAATTAATCAATTTTTCGGTTTTTGCAAATTGAAATTTCAAAAGACAAGATTCGGGAGGAGCGAAATCGTAACATTACTTGATTTTCACAAAATAAAGACAAAATTGTTGCTTCAGCCACTTGATTTGAAGAATCCTCTGTTTCGAAATCAGTACCAATAGAGGCTGATTCACAGGCATTTGAAACGTTAACTTACATACACTATATATATATATATATACTAACAAGTAACAAGGTAGGACACTTCGAATCCTAGGCTGCGTAGCTATCCATACAGTCTCGCCCCACATTTAATGCAAAGTAAACAACAGGAGAAGGCAAGTCCGCTTTGCAGGTGTAGCCTTCATCAGCCGCCTATCATAACACACATCACTGCTGTGAACCCTAAGTCATGCAGGGAGTCTGGGATTTGGAAGTTGCCTACCTTGATTGTATATATTGCGGCCTACAGCCCTGTCTAGCTCTGATTGGCAGGCTATAGGCCTATTGTGCGTTAGATGTAAACGCCTAGGGCCGGGTGCGTAGTCAGACAAGGTACTTGGGGGGGGGGGCTTCAGGGTGGCAAAGAATTTTTCAATGGTGCCAAATGATGTGTATGTAGAAATGTATTAAGTCGATGGCAACTTGAAACTTTCTAGGGGGAAAGAAATTTTTCAGGGGGGGGCTTCACCCTCCCTTGACTGCGGGCTTGCTTAGGGTAAGAATAGAACCGTTATCTTGAGTCGATCAGTGTCTCTGATCAACGCGCACAGTAGTACTACTGATACCATAGGTCAGGCCTTTCTTTGATGAACCTCTATTCAAGACCTTGTGGGCATTCTTCTAGCTTAAGGAAGTTATCTGCCCCACTAACCAACCGGGCCACTAGGGACTTTGCGTCATACTAGTTCCTGGTAGACCAGGTACGTAAACCAGAACAGAATGATGAAGGCAGCATTCTTTAGGTCAGTGGTTCTCAAAGTGGTCCCTCAGGCCATAAGGAAATCTCAGATGAGCGTTACAGAGTACATGGGAAATATTGGGCGTTGGCACTGATTTGGGGGTCCCTAGCAATTACAACACTTCACTGCAGCAATTTAGGGCACAACAGGGCATCCAGGGGTTGTGTTTCCCTCAGTTAGTTCTTCCCCTCAGCTTCTTTCTCCGTCCAACCCTACCCTCCCCCTCTGCCTCCCCAAATGAATTTTGTGACCCCAAATTATCCAAAAATGGCATTAGAAATTTAGTTACTCCACTCCCTCCATCTAATTTCTTTTGCATATGGAACATATGTAAGGGACAGCATTGGGACAGTTCAAGATGGTGGAAGGGGCAGCAGTCAAAAAAAGTTTGATAATTACCACTACTTTAGGTGATTGGCTAATGCTTCCACAATCTACAAGAATTACCACAGTGAGACTGCCTAAGCAAAGAATAATAAAAACCCTTAGTTACTATAGTAACAATTTAATGAGAGCTCAGACGACAAATTGTTTCTCCATATGGTGAAATAATCAAATGTGATTTTCCAGGAAGACGTTCAATTTTAGGTCAAAATCAAAGTTAGGTAAAAGTAAAAGGTAAATTTCTTTGGGGGACAGGGGCATCAAAGATCAGTAACATTCTACAGTACAACAACATCAACAATGAGACTTTCCATGCCCCTTTTCAACAAAGCAACAAAACTTCACAATTTTTAAGCCCCACATGCTATGCTACAGCAGGATAACTGAAACTGAACACGTTCTTTGATCAGGCCCGTAACCAGACTTGGAGAGCAGGGGGGGGGGGCAAACCAAGCTCGGGGGGTTACAAGTTCATGGACGTAGGAACCCAATTTGATTTGATACCAGACATGTGAATCTGTTAAGTTTGTATCAGGGTAAAGCATGTGACCATGTACTGTTGGACTTTAAAGTGTCTTTTTTCTTTGAGTGACTGAGGAGGTTGAGCTGAGCACGTAGCACTTGCAACTCCATGGATGTATAGCTGAGATCTGGAAAACAAATGCAAGCTGTCAACTATTTACTTACGACACCTACTTGCATTTTACCTGTACCCTCCACTTCTCAAGGATTGGTAGATGATGGAGTATGGAGCCAGTTCCCTGGCTCATATAAATTCCCACAGTTTTACTCAAAGATTTGTTTTTGTGACCCTTCAATTCATTGACAGTGCTTGCTAACACAGCTGAAGCCAGACGACGGTTCCACATATCGATAACTCTTCGCAAAAAGATTTTTTCTCTCAAATTTAATATATTAAATATTGTTTTTTTTTTACATATTATTTTTATCTGAAACATTTATCCTTACTTGGGCCTATGGGTCCTGTAAATGGACTGAGATAATGTCTACTGTCCCCCATCTCATTGGCCCCCAGTTCCAATAGTCCCCCATTTCATTGGTCCCTGGTCTCATAACCCTAACCCTCTAAACCTAACCCCTAAACCTATTGAAACCCCAACCTAACCCTAATGGGAGGGGACTAATGAGACAGGGGTCTAATGACACTGGGGCTAATGAGACAAAATAATGAAAGGGGGACTAATGAGATGAATCAAGCTAACTGGGGGACCAATGGGACGTGGGACTATAGAGTGGACCCTAAGTAACAGACTCAAATCTTACTGCCTGTTGGCTACATCATGATAATATCCTCACATTTTTCAGAATACTGAAGGATCACTGGAAAAAACTGAGGTTTTATACAAGCAGATTAATAGGCCCAACATCATAAGTACCAGCCAGTAAATAAACAATATCCAACTGGATATGGTTCTTGGGAAGTATGAATTGCCAAACGCACCAACACTACAAGTAATATTTTTGAAAGACTGTGAGTTTGACCTGGTGCGACTAGAATGGGAAACAAGAATATTCTGAGTAGGGACGGCCAATTTGTTATGTAAAATTTTGTAAAAAGTAAACAGAACGGTAATATTACGTCTGCATTCAAGAGTGGACCAATTTAAAGATGACATAACGTCAGTAACGCTTTCAGTTCTCTTGAAGCGTCTAGTGACAAACCTTTCGGCCCTAGACTGGATATCTTCGAGTTTCCTTTTACCTGTGATAGTTTGAGGAGACCAAACTTGGGAAGCATACTCTAGTTGGGGACGCACATAAATACGGGATAGAAAATTTAGAGACCTAGTTGCTTTAGCAGCGACGTTATTTATGTGAAGGGTCCAAGAAAACTTGGAGTCCAAGGTAACTCCTAGATAGCAGGATGACTTAACGTACTCAAGATTATGTTTTGCCAATTTATAAGTAAATTTTAAGGGTTCAGTTTCAGGGAGGTGGTAAGAATATAACATTTATTTGGATTGAATTCCATACACCAGTCATTTGACCACTTGGATAGGGAGTTAAGATCGGATTGCAGGATGTTTTGGTCGACTGGAGATTCTATCTGCCGATAAAGAAGAGCATCATCTGCAAAGAGCCTGATTGGAGAGGCAAAAACATCCGGAAGATCGTTTATGAAGCATAAAAAGAACAAGGGTCCAAGGACAGTACCATGTGGGACTCCAGAGCTGACCAGGCTTTCGTTGGAAGTTTGCCCATGAATTAAAGTACACTGGGTACGATTCTAGAGATAGATTTAACCCATTTTAAGTAATTGCCTCTCAATCCATAAAAACTCAATTTGTAAAAAAGATGCTTATGAGATACCTTGTCAGGGGCTTATTAAAGTCATTACACGTAAGCAAAAGTTGGGTTACAGTTGATCTGTGCTTACGAAACCCATGTTGGTAAGTGGTGAGTATGTTATTTGATTCAAGATGGTTCATGAAATTGCTAACCACAATATGCTCAAGGCCTTTTACTGAGGATGCTCTTTAAGGAAATTGGACGTTGGAAATTGGAGTTTTTCACGTCTGATTTAGAACCTTTCTTAGGAATTGGGGTTACATAAGCCTTTTTTAATTCGTCGGGGAAGGCACCAGTATTTAGTGACTGCTGGAAAAAGGACACAATAACAGGGGTAATTTCGGTGGCAACAGTTTTCAGCATGACTACTGGAATTTTGTCAGGGCCCTTTGCTTTTCTTGTTTTAAGGTCAGAAAGTAATTTAAGAACCCCGTGGGCAGTAACAACAATGTTTGGAATAGGTGGAAAGGGGGATGGGCCTTTGTCGGGGATATTTTTATGGTTATTTAGAGGAAAGACTAATGTAAAGTAGTCATTTAATAGGTTTGCGTTTGTTTTAGCGTCAGTAATGGTTTTGCCTTCGTGCTTTAGGGAAGGGATTCCATATTGGTCCTTTCTTTGACTTTTGACAAATTTGAATAGGTTTTTCTTGTTTTCAGTATCAGTAGCTTGTTCATCAAATAAGTTGGGATTCTTGAAGGAGTTGGTCAACTAACTTAGAGTAGCGAATATAGTTCAGGTTGTCACGAGGTCTGTTACCTTTAACAAGAATAGATTAATAAAGACGTTGTCTTCTGGCTATTTACTTTTTGAGAAAGGGGGTAATCCAGAGATAACTGTACTTTCCTGAAATGACCTTTGTGGGAATAAATTGGTTTTGACTCTAAAGGAGAAACGATTGAATAATATGGAAATTTTCACTAACAGTTCTATTTTTGGTTTTACACAAAAAATCACTAGCAAAGTTGAATGTGGCTAACTTTAAACCAGCGATGTCGCCTTCTTTCCATTGGTAAATTTTTCTAGGAAGCTTTTTTATTCACTGGGATGGTACACGGAATATCAGTTACAATAATATCATGGTCGTTTGTAGTACTCTGACCAGGAATAGTTTTAAGAGTAATAACAGTATCCGGTTTATTTGGGAGCACTAAGTCAAGGATGGCAGAGCCACGGGTAGGAATAGAGACCATTTGGTCTAGAGAAAAATCTGACACAATGTCGATTAATTTTCTACAAGAATCTGGGTGGGCAGCTCTTGGTTTATTTGATAAAGTGGTCCAATCAATGTCCCTAAGATTGAAGATCGAATTTCTCATAGTAAGTATGAAATAGCACAGAAGAAAAAGCAAATATAGAATCTATTCTTCGATCACCTCTCATGGTTCTACGGCGTGGCGGCTACTCCTTTATGGGACTATGGACGTACGAAACTTCACAAGTACCCGTTCAGCTAATCTTTGTTTACGTTTGAAGTCCTCTGTCGAATGGCTCAAAGGTACCATTAGATGTAGGGAAATGTTTTGATATACGTTTCCCTAAAATGGATTATAAAGGTCTAACTTGCCATTAAAATTATTACTGTATTATTTTTAAAACGTTAGTATTTAAATATTTATTTGAGTAAATATACAACTACCTAATTGTCAAAAAGTATGCCATATCTAATACCATTCTCTTTAATTTGACGATGCTAATTTCTGTATATGAGGATTGGTTATTGGATAATGAAGTTGACGCCCCCTTCTCATGAATAATGTACGAAGCTCATTAGTATGACGTCACAGAAACCAAGTGTCCCAAGTCTCTCTGTGGAAAGAGATACCGATAAGCAGCCGTACAGGGTGTTGTTCAAAAGATCGGCAGAGTGCACTCGACTACGCAGAGAGGACGGAGGACACCACGAGAGACTTGGCCAAGTCTAGTCACCCAGAGGTAAGCACTAAATACATTGTTCATATAGTGACACGATATCTTGCTGCTCTCTATACTTAGCGTGTAGATGTGTTATATTGAGTGTATGAACCCTAGTGCTTGGGTTGGGGTCAAAAGTCATCTGAAGTCACTTATGTCAAACACTGAAAGCTTCTTTACACGGTGTCACGTGATAAGCAGCATAAAGTTGTTTCCATGCTTAGCATGTAGCTGCGTTATATTTAAAGGAAAAAGCACCCGGTTTTTTGGTGTAGTTCAAAGGTCATTTGAAGTCAGAAGAGGTTACAGATTCCTAATATGCAATTGCTTTATATTAAAGGGATCTGCAGTCACCCCAATCGGAGTTAGTATGCCCCGTCACTCTAGTTCATGAATGGCCTATTTTGAAGATGTGATCGTATTTTTGTTAGTGAATTTTGAAATTCAAGGGGACTTTCTCCTTGCTTTACCTAGTTGTTTGTAATAGTAATGTTCAAAACATCTTTAGATATGCTTGTAATGCTATAGAGGAGACTAGCAAGAGTTTGCTGATTTTTCAAAGGAAATTTTGGGGCGACTGCCTATTGCCTTTAAGTAGATGAACCACATGGTTTTGGTCGAGGTCAAAGACCATCTGAGGTATGCTGAGGATACAAGAGATTGAATACTGTCAACCTCGATTGCATGTCCTTGGGCTAGTGGATGCAATATGACTTGAAAGCCTTATTTTGTGGAGGCCAAAGAGGTCAATCACAAAACACTTGTTAACACGACATCTCTTGGAAGATATCTGTACTTTTTATACTTGGTGTGATAATTGATAAATGGTCATTCCAGGACATGTGCTGCACCATATAGTAGCTATTGTTAGTCAACAAGCCCAAAACAAGTTCATTAAAGTCATGGTAACTTCAAAGTACTATTGCATTTTTGTTACATGATTTTTCTGGAAATAACTGGAATGAAAAAATGAATCTTGGACGTTTAAATGCAAAGTCAATAAACATATATTTTGATATTTTTAGGAGTACCTTTTTGTCAAAAGTTCCTAAAATTACAATAAGTTAAAGCACGCTTCAAATCATATTCGAGGTAGAGGTGTGGAGAGCAGCCGTTCCCTAATAAACTCGGCTAGAGATGATTTCATCACTTTATCGTAATATATGTAAACTTACGCTGCAAGTGCATTAGCCGCTCTCCAAAGATGCACGCCCCCACCCAAAAAATAAAACCAAGAAAAAGAAAAAAATCCTATTCGAGATGGTATAAATAAGAATTTCTAGATTTGGACGAAAACATCCCTTTTATCTCACGAATGTCATATATTCTGTTTATAAAGTTGTATACACTATTGCAAAATATCTCCGTAATTGTCAGTATTTATTTCGTGATAATTTCATAATTCAACGTAAGTTTACTGAGTCATTCGATCACTATTCATGTGAATTTATATTAGTCAAGGCGTCATGACTTCAATTTATTTTCAGGCTCGTATGCAGCTTTTTCAATGGAGCTAATTCTGGTTTGTGGTAAAGAAAAATGATAAAACTTCACGCTGCCTAATAGGGGAGCAATCATCAGTAAGCGCGTAAAGTACTAAGAAATTTCTTCTGCCAAAAATGTCTCCTTAAAATTGGAGGGAACGTAAGTTGTAAGTTGTTTCATGACATTTGCTTTATCGTATTTTCATGTGGCAAAATTTTAACTTCCTTAAAAGGGTGAATAGGGAATTTGTTTATTTGGTAAAATCACTGAAGCCTTAACCACCGATGATCGCGATATTAGCTAAAGTCCAGTCTTCTAAAGCCATACGTGCCCGGCGTGTCTGAGGATTAATGTAAGCTGCGAAAATTTTTTACTTCCAAGCTGTTTCGGTGTCTGATCAAACATGATTTGGCTGAAAGCTCTAACGGCATACACCTGCAGTCAATGTTCCATTTAATAGAGTAGAAGCAGTGCATAGGAGAACTCGGGGGGGGGAGTAGTATTTTGCAAGAATTATAAATCTAGTTGCTAGGATGTTATGAACCAGAGGTGGGGCAACCTCCGGCCAGCGAGACATGTGGTCTGGCCCTCTAGGCAATTTATGAAAGTAGTTTTAGTAACACTTAAAATTCAGTTTATAATAATTACGCTGCGTGGTGCAGCCTCTGGTGTAGTACACCCCACAGGTTGCACAATGTAGCATGTATTGTTAAGCATGTCTTTTCACATAAACCAAACGCGTCTATCTATTGGAAACTATGCAAAATTTATTTCGTTCGCACATAATTAGTCACGGTGGATTTCATGAATTAAACCCCTTCCGTTCCTGGAGTGGGTTAAAAATTAAAGAAGTGAATAACTTTGTAATGTAATACGAGGATTAAACATTAATAAAATGCCTTCAAAAACGAAATTTCTGAGCGCGATGCTCGTTTGTTATCATGGGCGTGGATCATGGGGGCGGGGAAAGCGTCCCCCTCACTTTTTGGAAGGGGACATCTCCAAAAAGTCACCCCTCCCCCACTTTTTCAAAACCTCGGGATGACGAAGACTAAAACTGTGATGAATTAGGAGTTAAAATATAGAATATTAATTGAACAACGATTCAACAAGTAAAGTACTTGTATGATTCTAACAATAAAGCTTAGGTACAAAAATAGAGCAATTTGATCGTAGTACGAGTAGCGAAAGGGGATGGATTGTGACATTTCTGTGCACCCCGTACATTTTGATCAACTATTTTACGATAAGCGAAGTATCTAAGCTCATATGAAAAAATAACGTGGTATTTTTAAGGTTGAACATAGCCAAAAACGATGACTTTTTATGTAATTTTTCATGATCGTACGTTTTGACGATACTTACTGAACATCAGTCAATACGATCACTGATTTTTGATTGAGACATGACGGTGACGGTTTGCCGTCGGTTCTTTGTAGTGTGTGCTCACGTTTACTAAAAAAATATTTAAAAAAAAATAAAAAAAATTACACTGCAGGGGCATACCAAGTATTTCCTAGGGAAATTCCATTGCTTAGCACTGCCTTGGGCTAAATATGACTATTATGACTAGCTTTCAAGAAACTTTGAAGTAAAGTTTATGTCTGTGTAAGCTTTGGAGACATATTTAGTTTGAATCGATGCCCAGATTTTCAGGCGCGGTACCACTATCTAAGCGGAGCGCGCTCATGGGATCACACGTGGCGTACAAGAAATTTTTTGGGCAAATATACCTTCCAGATCGCTGGAAATAACTGCACTTCATAGACCCAATGATGCTCCCAGATCTCCTGAAATTTTATATCTCATGGCTTAGAAATTTAGTTTGGACAAATAATCCAAATAGACTTTTGTATACGATGAGTCTGGGGTCCTCTCCCAGAAATCAATTATAGACTGCCGCAAATGTAATTTCCGTCCTTTATTTAACAACTGTAGATAAATATAATAAAAGGAGAACTGGTGATTGTTCAGCGGAAACAGTGTCAATACAATAAATCTGGTCTTCTATAGCATGTCATTTGTACAATGCTGGATCAAACTGCGCCAAAGTCCAATACAGGGGAATAAGAAAATTTGGTCAAGACAAATTGGTGGGACACGGTATACCATGTCCCCACCACTAAAAAAGTTGGTCCCGCTGTCCCCACCAGGATCTGCGCGCATGCTATCTGTCCATGACTGCATAAGTTAATACTCCTCCCACAGTGTTTGGTCAATGCTTGGTTGAATTAGACACCTTTGAACGGCCGATCGTTCGTTAAACCGTTTAAACGTGACAGCCCTATATGTTAGCACTGTTAAAGGACTGTATTATAAAGCTGAATAAATGAAAGAGAATGCGTAATTCAGTATGATTCTTGTCTTAATTTAACTTAGAGAAAATTCAACTGTACATGTAAAAAGTATCACCTCAACCCATCTAAAATATATTAGAATTTTTCATACTTTTTTTTTTTGGATTAATTGAGAAATTTCAGGCATGAGATCCCCATTTTAAGGCTATGTACATACAGCTTAAAACACTCGAGAAAAGCCGTTTCCGTCCATATGGGGGAGGGGGATTGTACATTCCAAAAATTTTCTTGTTTGCTCCGCCCCAACCGATGCTGGCGCTCCGCTTAGATAGTCCTGCTGGCACTCAAACCATCCTGGGCAGAACCCTGCCCACCGCCGCCGAATCCTGGATCCGTCCCTGTATCAAGCATTCAGACCCCCCCCCCTGAAAAAATTACTGGAGCCGCCCCTGACTTTTCAGTGTGCTTTGCGCATCTATTTCTCCAAACACATACACTTCAGTCTCCCTTCACAGACGTCAAATCTCGGACCATACGGGATAGTAACTCCATTTGGATATCTCGTAACTTAGTCCATTTGAAAGTATTTTAATTTTTTCGCCTGCAGTAGAAGCCGAAGGGGAGTCTAAGGGACTTTAAACAAGTAAAAAATTTCCCTGTGCTAAATAATGCCCTATGGTTGATCCCCAGGAATTCCTTTCTTCATATTCTCCATTCTACACTTTCGAAAGAAAACTGAAATATTGACTTGCAAGCAGTACAAATAAGTAGTCACTTTCTTTTCTTTAAAGCAGTACCAACGGTGTTCCGTTGTTTTGTTTTTTCTGTATCGCTCTTTTCTCTCATTTTGTTTACCGTTCTGTAGCCTTTTGTATTCTATCTACGTTCATAAGCTTTGGAACCTATTTGCGGATTTTCCTGTCTGCTGCGTTTCTAAATATGTACATTACAAAGGCTTAGAAAGGGGGGTTTCGCTGGGACGACACCCCCTCACATTGGCCTTTTTAGACCGGATGTGATAGCGATATGAGTTAGAGAGAAAAAAGAAAAAAAGTTTTCAAGGGACGCCCGGGGCGGTTGCCTCCCCCTTGCACCATACTTCCAAAAATGGTAATTTCTGTTTCTTACAAGTTACAACTACGCAAATCGTTATTTAACAATATCGGAAATTTACACAGATCGATGTCATAAAAATTTTGCTGTAAAAATTTCCACGGGCGGTTACTGTCCCCTGCCGCCCTCTTGCTACCTATGGTCATGGACACACATCGAAGGCCGAAGGATCCCGGCCTCATTTCATACCTGTGCCCCATTGTTTCGTCTACCCAGGAGCGTCCAAAGGGGGAGCAGCTAGCTCTGAGTACCAGCCGTGAAGAGTACAATACCACGGCTAATAAGTTCTCTTAATGATGAGCTAATCATGGCTGCGGCACAACGGGGTGCTTAGGACTGGGAGCGCGTTTCCCCTTTGTCAATTTCTAATCTGTTTGAAAAATAAACCCCAAAGGCGTTTAAGCCATTGCTATCTGTAAGATTCTTGATAGACCTATTTTAATCATTTACTACCTCGTCAGCAACCTATCAAAATTGTGGAAAATCTTCCAAATACTATCCCTATTTTTCGTCAGTTTCCGGCTCTTCACCTGTGCTTCTATTTTTTTTTTTTTCAATTTTTTTAGTACCGTTATAACATATTCGCATTGTTCAACGGTAGGGGCCGTACATTTAAAAACAATTCTAACGCATAATTCCAGGGCACTTGGTCGGCAATTACCATAGTTTATGACCATTACTAGGAAGATAATGGAAGAATTTTTCTGGTGAAAACTGTTTTCCAAAAACTAGAGGCACAATTTTAACCTCAGGCTTGCTTCAAGATTTGGTAATCGTACGTTACGAGCCACATTTGTAGCCTGGCATGGTTGTTCTGAAATATTCATTACACAACTTTATTTTTTGAAAAGTCAATAACTGCTTAAAATACATTTCCAGAAAATGAACATTTCGATACAGGATTGTTACATTTTTGTTGTACCTATATTCCCTTTTGGCTCGTCCGTCTACCTCTCCCCTTCCCTCCAACTCCCCATTAGGAGCTGTTCAACTAGGTCCTCGTCAAAGTTTTTTTTTTTTTACACTTTTTGTTAACACTTAGCTTGTTATCTGGTGTTATATGGATTTCAGTTAAAAGCATCTTGTGAGTTTCCCAATTTTGTAATTACCCCACTGCTTCCTGAACGTAATATGTTTATCTCAGGTGTAATTTCACAACTAAAATATCACCAAATAATGAGAATTTCTAAGAATGTAAGTTCAAAAGCTTTGTTAAAGATAGCACAATTTTTCTTCTAAACTGTCCTATATGAAGGTACCCCTCCTACGTAAACAAAAATTTCATATTATTACCACATCCTTTTCGACTACACACCGTTTCCTCACACCTAAACAAAACTAAGAAGCCTCAAATTATCAGTTCAAAACTTTACCAAAGGTTGCATCATTTTGCATATGAGCTATGTTAAATGAACGAAACATTTTTAAAGGGGAATGCAACTCCCCTTCCTTCTAGGCCACTCCCCCAAGGCGGTACCTCTGCACATGTTTGTAAAGTATCCCCTGGATACTTTCGTAGTGACACCTAGAGCTAACGACGACCTTTTAGGTTCACCTGGGTATCAGTAGAACATCATTACTTGTGCCCCCCACCTAAACACAAGTCCCGCGCCTCGGCGCCACCGATATGATCAGTTTACAATTTTGTCAAAGATTGAAGCTTGGTGGAGGGGGAAACTCCTCCTCAACCATGCCATCCCCAAGTGTCAGCTGTTATAGGTACACCACTGTGCTTATCAAACTGAAGACTTTGGGGCAGAGCCTGACCTACATATTGATTCATATTTAAATGACAACTTTACTCCTTTTGTTGTTGTTTCATGAATAACATATTTTCACTCTAGACGATTCAATAAATATGGCCGTCGGCTACCGTATCTTCCTGTCAAATTCAGTGTTCTAAAATTTCTGAAAAAGTTAGACCAATTATGTTGGTCAAATTTCTAGGTAAATTCCACTTTTGCATTGTAGGTATCTTTGGCTTTAAAAAAACCCTAGGGAGAGGGGGATGTTCCGTAATGTTATAGGCCTCCACCAGTGTACAGTTGTACACACCTTTCATGGACCAGTCTTCCGTAAACACCTGTTTCTATTTAAATGAGTTATACCAAGTTCATATTAGTCTATTGAGTATCATCCAGTACAATTACCTTAACATATTCAGGAATAACACTAGGATTCTTAATACATTTGATAACAGCACTTTCCTTTCATGCAGCGTATTAGATTCTTTGTTTTTTTTTTTTTTTCTAAACTGTCTTGAAAAAGCAATATATTTTCTGCGGGCTACCAGCGCATCCGTCACTGCTACTTGATATATTTGTTCATTCTTCTGTGTGAAAGCTTGACAGCTTGAGTGATAATACCAGGCTCTGATAATAATACTACACGTAACCCTTGCAATCATCCGTTCTCCACAATCATAATCCTACTCGATAGCTGTTAGTATGAGTTAAGGAATTTTCAAAACAGTATGGGTGGTAGTACACTTAGAAATAGGAAAATTTTTGAATTTTTCAGCACTTTCATGTTTGTGCTTTTTTGAACACTTAAGACCCCACCCCTACTATATCCCACCTCCAAATTTCTGGAAAGAAATCTGGAAGTGGGTAAAAATCGTAATTAATGTAGCATGTTTTTATCATCCCGATTGAAAGTCACCGTTGACATGGCAAGCAAAACAGAAAATGCCGCCTACATCAAAATTAATAGCCATTTTTTTCTAGAATTTTCACAGTTATTTTGAGTTGCTAGAAGTGGAATGCTGCCCTTAATTTGAATCAAAACCTTACATGATTTTGTTACAAGCTATAATAGGCAGCTAACTTCAATGTTGAATTTGTATGGAGAATTACTGTGTTGCAATCCATATGATAAAGACATTTTTTGAAATATCAATAATACTTGCTAAGACTTTCCTTACTGCAACATTGATAACTTGAGAACTACTCAAAGCACTGTTATAGAATTTTTAAGGTGTTTTAATGAAAGGTTGTTCAATGCAATGAACTAAGCATTTTGTATAAGCATGTCATTAGGGCACTTAAAATGAAATTACGCATACTAATTAGTGTTTGCCATAATACGAGTTTAAAAAATGATACAATATAAACACCAACATTTTTAGTTCATTACATTAAGCATGTTAAATGCTTTCCAATGATGTATTAGGCATTGTAGTAGGGAAACAAAACAGAGGTTATGCATGCTGCAATATTTCATTTATGCGCATAATTAATGAGAAAGGATATGCATACTAATTAGCTACTATGAAAAAAATTTAAATTTTTACTGTATGTTAATATTTCAAATTATGAAGTGTGAGAAATGTGTGGGGTCTGAAATAGTTCTCTGATTGTACTACCATCGTAATTAAATTGTGATTTTAGTGGTCTATTTACCACTTAACTGCTGATTAAACGTCTCGAAAATAGTTACAGGATTCATTTTAATGTCCATAGTTTTGAAAACCTTCCAGAATTTTCATGCTTCGCCCCCTGGCTTCATCTGAGCGTTGCCTCTGGGCTAGACCTTCCTGAGGGGGCCCTTGACCCCGTAATAAACTTGCTTCGCGCTACGTTCGTCATTTTTCTGTCGAGATTTTCTTCCCATTAGTCGACAAAAATGGCACACCCCCTTTTTCCATTCAGAATGCCCTGGCAACGCCTCTGCAGTACTTTCATATTGTAGATCCAATTGATCGAGTGCATGCCAGACCGTTACAAGAGTGAGTACATTGTGGTTTAATTCATATGGCCCAAAACATTTTCATAGCGAGATAATCTGGAACGTTTACAATGCCTAAAGTGGACCTTAAGCCTAGAATTACAAGAATATATATTTTAGAAGTGTAAAAATAAATTTCATTCATCTAGTTCTCATTTTCATAGTTTTTCTATGCTGCTGAGGTATAAAGTGTTGAAATGTTGAAATTTATTCACTTAGTTTGAAACAGCCTATTGCACAATAATTTGTAATATCCTTCTTGTACATCTCACTTTACAGGGGCTTTTTTAACAAACATACTGAGGGGCCATGGCCCCCAGTCCCATACACAGCCCCCCACTCAGCTCATTTGCCCCCCAGTATGGTCCCTTTTCGGGATATTTTGATTTCAAACGTGTAAACACTGCCCATTTTTATGCTGACAGGATAGGGGAAAGTACTAAACTACTTCACTCAGTGAAGAAAATAAGGATAGTTAGATAAATTTACATGTAAGCCATGTGGAGTGCAATTTTTGGCAGTCTGGACAGCACTAGCGTACAATGGGGAGGCCACTGGGCCATGACCCCTTCACTGATGCCACGTTTTTAGTCCCTAAAAATACGTTAACTTTTTAATACAAGTTTTACTTCAAAAGGTAGCATATGTGGTACCAGATTGCATGCAAGGACACCTTATTTTCAAAACTTTCTAAAG